>CM056399.1:2845159-2947377 GCA_029718625.1 Synaphobranchus kaupii
ATGCTGCTCTGGGCTTCCCGACCACGATGGAACATCGAACAAATTTTCTTCTTCAGTTGTGTGGTGAAGTCTGACGATGTCCATTGCGTTCTCTTTCCGTTGGTCTTATCTCACTGCGTGCAGAAGCTCCATCGTCTCTCATCGTCGCGATTATTAGGTCCTAACGATTTCTCTGGCTCTTTCTGCCATGGATGAAGCAGTTGTATATATATATATTTTTTTTTAAAGTAAAACTTTTAACGATAATAATTACTCCATAGATCAAACTAAAGTGTTTAATATAAGAAAAAATAAATATTTATGCACCATGTAAAGACCCAAACGACTGTCCCAGTTATTGTGCCTGAACTTGAGTGTATATATATCAGATTTGAGTGTATATATATTCAGAATGAGTGTATATATATTCAGAATTGAGTGTATATATATTCGGACTTGAGTGTATATATATTCAGAATTGAGTGTATATATATTCAGATTTGAGTGTATATATATTCAGAATTGAGTGTATATATATTCAGAATTGAGTGTATATATATTCGGACTTGAGTGTATATATATTCAGAATTGAGTGTATATATATTCAGAATTGAGTGTATATATATTCAGAATTGAGTTTATATATATTTCGGATTTGAGTGTATATATATTCAGAATTGAGTTTATATATATTCAGAATTGAGTGTATATATATTCAGAATTGTGTATATATATTCAGAATTGAGTGTATATAATTCAGATTTGAGTATATATATTCAGAATTGAGTGTATATATATTCAGAATTGAGTTTATATATATTCAGAATTGAGTGTATATATATTCAGATTTGAGTGTAATATATATTCAGAATTGAGTTTATATATATTCAGAATTGAGTGTATAATATATTCAGAATTGAGTTTATATATATTCAGAATTGAGTGTATATATATTCAGAATTGAGTTTATATATTCAGACTTGAGTGTATATATATTCAGAATTGAGTTTATATATATTCAGAATTGAGTGTATATATATTCAGAATTGAGTGTATATATATTCGGACTTGAGTGTATATATATTCAGAAATTGAGTGTATATATATTCAGATTTGAGTGTATATATATTCGGACTTGAGTGTATATATATTCAGAATTGAGTGTATATATATTCAGATTTGAGTGTATATATATTCAGAATTGAGTGTATATATATTCAGAATTGAGTGTATATATATTCGGACTTGAGTGTATATATATATCAGAATTGAGTGTATATATATTCAGAATTGAGTGTATATATATTCAGAATTGAGTTTATATATATTCGGATTTGAGTGTATATATATTCAGAATATGAGTTTATATATATTCAGAATTGAGTGTATATATATTCAAGAATTGAGTGTATATATATTCAGAATTGAGTGTATATATATTCAGATTTGAGTATATATATTCAGAATTGAGTTTATATATATTCAGAATTGAGTTTATATATATTCAGAATTGAGTGTATATATATTCAGATTTGAGTGTATATATATTCAGAATTGAGTTTATATATATTCAGAATTGAGTGTATATATATTCAGAATTGAGTTTATATATATTCAGAATTGAGTGTATATATATTCAGAATTGAGTTTTATATATTCAGACTTGAGTGTATATATATTCAGAATTGAGTTTATATATATTCAGAATTGAGTTTATATATATTCAGAACTTGAGTGTATATATTATTCAGGAATTGAGTTTATATATATTCAGAATTGAGTTTATATATATTCTGATTTGAGTGTATATATATTCATAATTGAGTTTATATATATTCAGACTTGAGTGTATAATATATTCAGAATTGAGTTTATATATATTCGAATTGAGTGTATAAATATTCAGAATTGAGTTTATATATATTCAGAATTGAGTTTATATATATTCAGAATTGAGTTTATATATATTCAGACTTGAGTGTATATATATTCAGAATTGAGTTTATATATATTCAGAATTGAGTTTATATATATTCAGAATTGAGTGTATATATATTCAGAATTGCAGTGTATATATATTCAGAATTGAGTTTATATATATTCAGATTGAGTGTATATATATTCAGAATTGAGTTTATATATATTCAGAATTGAGTGTATATATATTCAGAATTGAGTTTATATATATTCAGACTTGAGTGTATATATATTCAGAATTGAGTTTATATATATTCAGACTTGAGTGTATATATATTCAGAATTGAGTTTATATATATTCAGAATTGAGTGTATATATATTCAGAATTGAGTTTTTATATATTCAGACTTGAGTGTATATATATTCAGAATTGAGTTTATAATATATTCAGAATTGAGTGTATATATATTCAGAATTGAGTTTATATATATTCAGAATTGAGAGTTTAGTATATATTCAGAATTGAGTGTATATATATTCAGAATTGAGTTTATATATATTCAGAATTGAGTTTATTATATTCAGACTTGAGTGTATATATATTCAGACTTGAGTTTATATATAATTCCTGTTTGGCACCCCATAATATATATATATATATATATATATTATATATATATATATATATATAATATAATATAGCTATATACACATATATATATATACACTGCCTGGCCAAAAAAAAGTCGCCCGTTGCACCCCGTCATGCATAGTGCTCACTATACAAACCTCTGGAGGCAGTGTTATGATCTGGTTTGCTTCAATTGGTCAGGTCTAGGCTCAGCAACGTTATGCAGCAATAAAATCGTCGTCAGCTGAGTACCTGAATATACTGAATGACCAGGTTATCCCATCAATGGGAATATTCCCAGGACGACAATGCCAAGATTCATCAGGCTCAAATTGTGAAAGAGTGTTCAGGGATCATGAGGAATCATTTTCACACATGAATTAGCCACCAGAGTCCTGACCGTAACCCCATTGAAAGTCTTTGTGATGTGCTGGAGAAGACTTTACGGAGTGGTTCGACTCTCCCGTTATCAATACAAGATCTCGGCCAAAAATTAATGCAACTCTGGATGGAAATAAATGTTGTGACGTTGCATAAGGTTGTCGAAACAATGCCACGACGAATGCACGCCGTAATCAAAGCTGAAAGCGGTCCAACAAATTATTTCTACAAATTGTTACTAATATAATGAATCAATAATATTTGTAACTAAAGTAGGCTAGCTTAAGTGTTAGTAAGTAATTATGGATTATATATAATATTATCTATAATCCATAATTACTTACTAACACTTTAGTTTAGTCTCTCTAACAGAACACATTTGCTAATGCTGGATGTAAACAGGAATGATGTGATATGAATGTTATAATCTGCCCCTCTATGGGACTTTGATCATGCATCTGATTGCGTGAACTCACTCCCCTTCTGCAGAATGAAGAACAATTATTCACAGTTCCTGCCTCGTACCTTTTTTTTAAAACTCTTGGGAGTCTAACAGGCTATATAGAAAAAAGTTTGCCTTTGTGTGGTAGCCGGAGATTATACTAAAACAAAGTCCATCATATACTGCAATAGCCCATGCAGAAACTAGCGTATTTGTATTTTTAGAAGACCAGCTAAACAACCGTTAACAAATTATCCCACCTTGTTACATTATGCATTGATATTATGATCAACCATTTCCACTAATCAAGTATTCAATCGTGCATTCGGACAACGTCTGAATAAAAGGAAATCAGAAATACGACTTAATCCATCTGTCAATGCTTGTCAAATGTGTATATCTTTATCCATAAGCACCATCGATAGCTACTATACAACACAATCGATTTAATGCACAATAAATGCAAAGTATGTATTTTTCCTGCTTGGGGGATTTATATTAAAGTCAAATCGGATGGCATATGATGCACGGAAATGCTTTATTGGCTTTTGAATAATAGGTTATGAATGATGAATTGCTTGGGAAGTCCCCGAAATGAGAAACTCGCCATGGACTGACACACCCACACAGTGGCTCTCCTCCCACTTCGGCGCACGGCGAGTCAAACAGGCTCAAGAGTGTGACAATCCATGACGAAATTGAGTTAAATAGGAAAATAAGTCAGGAGAAACAACCCTTAAAGTGATCCATCCACTGCATATCTGACAACAAAGTGATGGTTTGAGGCTCGTCTTATGTGCTACTCGGGTAAGGGTATGGTAAAAAAAAACAAAAAAAACTCTTCATTTTTGCCTTAAAGTCACACCAGAGGCGCAATCGAACCGCTCCGCTCAAGTCGCAACGGTTTCCCGTTTCCCTTCAATGCAGTCTCTCATTTTTTAACCAATCTCTGGAACAGGTTAACATGCATTCTGATAGTCTCTGTATAGTCTTATCCGCTGACAACAAGTTTATGAATATTCAGACTACGTTTCTGCATGTTAGCTAGCTGTCTAGCCAAAAAAGTCTGCTAGCCAAAATTTTATGTATTTCATATGTTCCATTCCCCATGTTCCAATCACAACAAAACATTGTGGATCTAATCTTTAAATTTTCATCTGAAAGAGAACCAAATTCATATATTTAGCTGTTGAATTTGACAAATTTCTCACGGACCGCCCTATAGACAGTTCACGGTACAGCCATCAGTTTCAGAAAATCGTGTGGGAAGCACTGTAAAATGCCCCCCTGGTGACCTTATAGTTGAGAAAACATGCTTAGTTTTGCCCCACGTTCCTTGTTACCTAAGGGGAAAAAATGTAAGCCTGTTTTTTTCTATAATAGGGGCACCCTAATCGCACGAGACATGCTTGTCACCCTCAAAAGTGCCTTCTCAGAAAGTCTGGGAATGCCACCGAGAGACACACTCTTGCTTAAGGTCTCAGTTTTTGTGTTTCTGATGTAATTTAGCCAAAACTCATATTCACTCCAACCCAGTTGGGGGGCTATGTCGGCATGCAGGTGCAGCGGGTGTAGCTCGGCTAGTTCGCTAAGTAAGCACAGTGAGGTGCGGTAAAGCGAAGGCCTCGTAGCAGGTTACCGTGACAACACTCTCTGGCGACGCAACCCTCAGGATCAAAATAACGACGTTACCCTTAGCTATCGGCGATTTCGTCTTTACCTGATTGGTAACGCATTCGCTTACGAGTGAGAGGAGCGGGGTGCAAATCTCACCTTGGACTTCTGAGTAAACGCTTCTCTCTTTCTATACGGTTACACAGGCCCTTCCAACCCAGGTGGGGTCCCACGTTGGTGCATGTGGGATAGGTTCCCCTTTTTCACTTTCCGCCCCTGCCCCTTAGAGAGTCTCTGCATGCCACTGCAACCATGGGTTCCGCACTATTTCACTAATTATTTTTAGTTTTGAGCTTAACATTTTTATGTTATGCCAGCTATCAGTCATTAGTCCAGAAAATGTATGAATTTCTAACAATGACATTTAGTCATTTTTCTGAAAAACTACTGTTATGGCATAACTAATGGCATAACTTGACTTGAAAATCTAAGTTAAGCTCAAAACTGAAAAATAAATGTAGTCGGTTGCCTTGAAATTATCAGTATTCTCAGCTTTTTCTTTTTCTTTTTTTAAACAGTGTAGCACATATCATTCTGTTTATCATTATATGTGAGAATTATCTATTTCTTCTCATTGAAAAGTCAAATGGACTCACCTTCTCCGTACAGCTATCAGAGTTGTTTTTCAGATGTGACAACGCTTCCAAAGCTGCTCAGAACCTGATCTCTGTCTCACTGCCTGGGTGTGTATTTACGGAAATTCACACACCCGCAGCCCAGCCCCTGACATGATGTGCCTGAATTACCAGTATTCTCAAAACTGAAAGTGAAAAAAATAGAATAGTGTCTTTCTCACCTATCTCAATCTCTGAAACCATCCAACTCCAATATCATGTCATGACTCCAATATCCCATAACTCTGCTATCTGCTTATTACCCCTCTCCCTCCTTCCCTTCTTCAGTCTGTCTCTGAGGACTTTTCCCCTAGATTCTCTCATCTTAGCAACTGTTTTATCAACTGCATGGATGGTCCCCGCTGCTCTTAAGAGGGCTGTCGCGAGGGCCGTGTAGCGGCGAATTCTCAAGCGGTTGCTACATGGGGAATTTAATAGCATAGGGTACAATTGGCTACCAAATTGGGAGAAAAACAGGAAGAAATAAACAAGTTTAAAAAAGGGAAGTAACATCACAGACGTGAACATTCATGTGACCATGAACAGACATGCACGATATATAATGGCTATCGGCCAATGAAAGAACAGTGCTTCAGCACGTGATTGCAGACTGCAAGTTGTTTTTCTGGTTAACCAGGCCCATTAACGGTCACTATACGTCCTCATAAATGTGAATCAACAGCAGCCTATGGGAAATCAACCCCCAATCATGCCAAATATTGCCACTGTCTGAGATTATTCTGATAATAAAATGCAATGTAGTAGCATTCCTCTTTATTGTGTAAAGAACCAGTTTGGCGCAGACTCTGACTCTGTGTGTTGCCTCATGTTGCTTTGGAAACCCCTAACCCTGGCCAGGAATAAGTAGGTTAGATAATAGATGGATGGATGGACATATAAAGTGCTGATTGTCACTTTGAAAGCTGACACATAGCCTACCGATAGGCTAAAACATTTTCAATATTTGACAGTGTTAGATAAAGTGGGACAGTGGGATTCAGGTAAAGGGGGAAAACATTTCATGAATAAAGATGCTAAAAATATTATACGTTATTAATTTGTTATTAAGGTGAATAAATACCCAAATATGTACATAAATACAGGCCAATTGTAGCAGCAGCTCCCGTCTTAAATTAATTACAGAATAGATTGCATCCACACAGCAAGTTAAGGAAAAGAGAAGAGGGAAGTGATGGGAATAAACAAAATAAAGAAAGGTGAGCAGCACACAGGTAGCAAGGGAGGAAGACTTAATCTGTGGAGGGAGGAATAAATGAGACGAGAAATAGAAGAGTATCAAGAGCAAGTGGAGACAGGCCTGAGTCCTAGACTTAGATTCTTATATATAAACACATTATGATTATTACTCTTTCATAGGTTTCAGAGCGACAGAGATGTTACTCATCAATAGAGATGCAAATCCCTGTGACATTTTCACCCCAAGCCTGACCACAGAGGCGAGAAGAATTTATATGAATAAAAATAGTTTTTTATCACATGATGCACAATAATGCTTTTTAATGATACATAGGCTAGTGGCCCACTTTGTCTATACAAAAGTGCCCCACTCAACCTGAAAGTTACACTTCAGTAAATATGGGTGTCAGATGGTGTTTAAAGATATATCGCATTTATTTAGAAACAAATTATAACGTTATTTCACCATAAGAATGTTGATAAGGCCTTATTTAAATGAAAAGTAAATCATTTGAGTAGGTATTGACTCACTTTGATAGTTTAAAGAACTAAAGTGTCCCATTTTACTACAAACCACCCATGATTATTAATGACCATTTCAATGTTTTGCATTAGATCCGTTCTACAATCTGTAATTCAATAGGTGGCGATGTTGTGCTTTGAAGTTTCAGAGGTGGCTTAGCCCACTGGAAAGAAAGTCTTAAAAAAATTTCCAGAGCCCTTCGTCCGAGACCGTGACAAGACCGTGACAATACCAAGTCAAAATGCAGTCGATTCCGAGACAAGATCGAGACCTTCAAAATATGGTCTCGAGACCAAGACCAGTCTCGAGTACTACAACTCTAATACGCAATGAAAGCACTTGTGCTGATTATAGACAGTTAATAGCGCATTTTTAAATTTCAAAAGATTGCGACCCCCTGCCCTTGGCCTCACAGTGGTTTGATCCGCAGAGTTTTCATCCTTCTCTATTACGCGCTGGAGGCTGGAGCACAGAAGGAAGTTGGGTGTTCTGGTAGACAGTCGAAGGACAAGTCAAGTTTAGATTCCAAGACGATTCCGAAAAGATGCACGTGATGATTCTGCGCTGTACTGGTAAGTTTGAAACGTTTATCATTTCTTCACAGTCCGGTGTTCACACTGAAATGGGTATGCATTAGAATCATAGACATATGTACCATCAGGGTTCGAAATTAACGGGGGCTTGGGGCAAAAATGCGTTTTTTTTGTATTGTTTCCCTATTATTACCCTGCATCCTATGTTGTATTTCTTGTATTTTATTATTACTATTGCTGCTTCGAGGTTGAAGACACTTTGTGCCTTTAATAAATCCACTTTGGGAGCTATTGATACAGTCTGCAGACTTCCCTTCTCTCCTCAGTATTATTTGTTGGTCGAGCACCTGTTTTACTTTCTTGGATGTGCGTGCATTTCTCCATTGCATTGTTGTAACACATACCTCAGTTAATAATTACAATGTTGTTACATGTAGGCTACCCAATTTTATATACTTTATCTATTTTATGTACAATGTTATTATATAGTTAATGTACTTTCTGAGCTACATGTATGACAAAAAGTTGTTACGTTATGCACTCAGCATTTTGTTACATTATCGACCAGTTATTACATTATGAGTTTTTATTACATTTTTTTTGTTACATTATGCGTAGTTGTTACATTATCAGCTCTTACAAGCCTTTTTGTGTTAATTTTAACAAGTGGGCGTCTCAAAGATTTATTTTGTATTTTATTAATATAAAGCTGGCTTCAAGTTAATCTGAACCAAATATCTGATATAAATATCTGAACCATAGGCGGCGATCATGTGGGTACTCAGGCACCTGGGCACGCACGGGCAAATCCTATTGCAGAGTGAAGTTATATTTTGATTAAATAAACGTGAAACCAATTGAAAAGGGCTGTTTGTTGAGGTATGCTACATCGCCTACTACTGTACTGACTCTCCAGAGTGCCAGCTATCAATAAGACAGTTCGCTAGAGGTGATGTTGACTCCACGAAATTGACAAGTTCGTAATAGGATTAAACCCAAAACCCACAAATAATTAAATACATCACGCCTGTGTCAAACGATTCTGAGGGAAGTAACGTTAGCAGCAAAGTTTCAACATCTGCCTCCCAGTGAACATTTTTACGTTGAAAGGTCGCTGAAATTCCATCTCCAATTCAGGTGAAAAATCGGCTAAAATTGGTTTAAAAGTTTTTGAACCGTTACGCACTTTGAACGCACTTTTACACTTGCGTACCTACGTGCCGAATCATATACAGTGGGGACGGAAAGTATTCGGGCAGTGACACATTTTTTGTTGTTTTGGCTCTGTACTCCAGCACATTGGAAAATGGAACAGTGACTATGAGGTTAAAGTGCAGACTTTCATCTTTAATTTGAGGATTTTTACATCCATATTGGGTGAACCGTGTAGCAATTCTAGCCCTTTTTATACACAGACCCCCATTTTAGGGGAGGAAAAGTAATTGGACAAATTAACATAAACTTAAATAAAGTCATCATATTTAATATTTGGTTACATATACTAATGAATATCCTAAATGAGGTTGCATATCCTGAATTAAGTTTGTAAATGTGAATTTAATAATTAAATTAAATGAAATAAAGTATTTTGGATGCCATTAATTGAGTTGTATTTCTTTTAAAACGATTGGGATATTTAATAAGCTTTTTCATCATAACATGTGAGTGCCCCCGAAATGTGAGAAAATGCCCTCGAAAATCAGTTAAGGGGGGCAAAAAAAGCCTTGTGAAAAAAAGTTAATTTCGTACCCTGTGTACCATATAACAAATTAAAACCGTGTTTTTTTTCAGTCCTATGGTGATGTAATTTACAGACATGCTGCTGTCACCACTCGGTCCTTAGATGTATATACCATTCGGAATGTAGGGACTTACAATACACACTCCCAGGACTGGCTAGTCTTCCACGTTCCTCAAGTAAGCTCGGAAAGCCTGGTTTTATTTATTTTATTTTATTTTATTTATTTTTAGGACATTTCAAATCTTTTATTTTAACTTTCATTTTGAATGAAATTGTTTGATTAAATTAATTACATTTAAAAAAAAAAGTGATTTCTTAAAAATCTACTTAATTTTAAATGCAATTGTCTCATTTTAAATCTATGATTTTAATGGAATTTAATTTTGTATGCAATTGTTTTAATTGATTTTTAAAAATGGATTTCATTTTAATTCTTTGAGTAAACCATTTAATCATTGAATGCATTAGTTTTGATTGATTCCTTTTTGTTGTTTTATATAATCTCGCACCATTGCAAATGAGGGCTCGCATCCTCAATGTGTCTTCCGAGGACCAAATAAGGGGATTGATTGATATTACATTATATAGCCTATTTTGAAAATAATTTCGGGTTTTTTTTTTCCCCAAAATGTAGACTTTTACTGAAAACCTATTTTTAATATGCGATCTGCTTGATTGTATATGAGTGTGTTTTTTTCTCTCTTTTACATTCGCGCTTGTATTATAAAGATCGATGGGACTAATGTTGCTTCTGTTTGTTTGCAGCGTTGTTGTTGGTCTCTGTGGGAGCCGGAAATTCACCGCACGGTATACCTATGGAAAGTGAGTTTTCAGCTCGAAACAGCTTTGTTGCTATTGGTAAAACATAGGTTAAAAATGAAAATTATTTTACTGAAAGACGTTGTCTAAGACAAACGTTAAATGACACTGAAGTTGCCATACAAATTCCTACGTTAGATGTTTTCGGCATTATTATTTAGGCTACCTAAACTTTGTCGCACGTCATTGTTACAAGACCAATACCGTAATTCGACAGTTTTTTTCTCCATTATTTTAATTTTAAGAATACCTGATTATGCAAATATTTCAGTTGGTCACATTTAGTTTAAAATACCTTACCTGCATTAGAAATGTGTCTTGTCTTGTGTCTTGAGCCGATATATTATTATCCCGGATATAATACAGATCAATGCGAATTTATTCGTAATATATAGACTCCTAACAGATAATATTAGACGTACGTTGAACATACGTCTAAAAAAAACATGTAAAAAAACAAACTTGTTTATTAACATTGGATACATAAAAAAGCCTTTGATAGGGAGGTATGGCCATATATATTTGAAACTGGATTGCATTCATATTTTATTTCATGGTTAAAAGCAATGTATAGAAACTCAAATGCACAAGTTAAGGTTAATGGCACTCTATCTAGGCGTTTCAAAATGTCTCTGGGAACAAGGAATTAATATTTGCTCTATGTATGGAACCTTTGGCTGAATCCATAAGACAACAAGTAAATATAAAAGGAATAACTATAGGCCATGAAACTCATAAAATATCACTATATGCTGATGATGTCACAGTGTATCTATCATCTCCAGAAGACTGCTTCCCAGTGCTTTTCAAAACCATCGGTCAATATAGTATAGGCTACTCAGGGTATAAACTGAACGAAAATAAGTGTGAAGCGATGGTTATAGGAGAACAACTGAAGAGACATCAAAAATACATTCAAATCAAAATAAAATAAAGTATTTAGGTATTGCAATCCCCAAGAATTTAAAGAATTTATACCACTGTAACTACCAAACCCTAGAAAATAAAATTAATCAATTATAAAAATGAAGTGCTGCCACAATTCCTTTTTCCATTTCAGGCAGTGCCACTCCCCATACCCTCAGTTAGATTTAAGAAATGGAATGATATCAAATTTCATCTGGAATAATAAAAAGCAAAGGATCAAATTAAAAAAATGAACCTCTTTAAAAGAAAATGGCGGTCTGGCACTCCCAAATTTACCTAATTATTTTAATGCGATAATATAGGCAAAGGCAAGTGCTCCACGCATAACAGAGAAAAGAGATCGATGATAACAAGAAGTTACTAGGCTAAGAACCTAAAAATTGAATAATCTTTTAATTTTGTTAGAAGTAGGCTACTTATGTTGTATTATTATTATTTTTATTATTGGGTTTTTAATAAAACAGATTATGATGGTATTTCAGCCAATAACCTTCTGTTAAATTCCATACCATGATTGAAAACTAGCTTTAGTGGGTAATCCGTTGAGGTTTGAATCTATCTAGAGCAAAGAATTAATGTAAATGTTATAAAGTATGTCAAGTGAAAATAAGTAAGCATTCTATCCTAATCCTGCATGTAGAACATCTGTTGCTGGACTATAACCTGGCCTTTACAACTTGCGTGTGAATCACAACTTGCCCATCTAGCTGCGCAGTTTTTAGAGATGAGATGAAAGCGTTAGATTACACTGCACACGGAATGAGGTGACGTCAACACAAGCAGCGTTCCATTTCTCTCTTTACACTGCCAGGATTTCAATATTGGCATAGCAGCAACTCCGTTGCGACAGAATATAGGCTACTCCAAGAGACTAACATTCAGTTCCAACACTCAAAACTATTTTAGTGTTCATAGCTTCTTTTATTGTAATTTTATATACAAGTTATAATATCTCCTGCTTTATGAAAATAGATTTGGTATTTTGCCAAATTGTCAGTCTCCCTCAGCGTGTTGACTGAGAGTTCATGGACAACTTGTTCGCGAGGCTTCAGTGCATCTCTTAATTCTCGTTATTTCTCTATGTTTTAGAGATACGTTGTGAGAAGTGCTTGGACGATGGTTGCACAAATGTGACCAAAGTCTGGCGTTCTCAAAACGGGAATGACAACAAGGTGTGGTCCGGGAACAATACCATTCCGGAGTGCACATTCTCACCCCCGCCTGAAACCTGGTACCACGTCTGCAAGAAGAACAATTCTGTTTTCATGTTGACCAACGATTTAGCGCCGGGTATAACCTTCAGATTTGAAGCACCTGGAAAGCACTTCAGAAGAAAGAGTGAGGAAGGTGACCAAGAATGCCCTATACAATACATACAGACTAACATTGCTGTACTTATCAGGCAATGTCATATCTGTTATGTTTAAATATGAAATTAATGTGTATACAATGTTCTAAGCACATTTTTGTGCTTTGATTTCAGAATGCCCCAAGTTGGAGCCAGAGCGACCAGGTAATGCTGTACCCCAGGCAACAATACCCTGGTACAGAGTCTATTGAGCATTTATAAGCCCAAAGAACACACAATACTCATAAATTGTATAGAGGACTAGAGCATTTGGCAGGAGAGAGAGTGAAAGTAAGCACATGCAATATAAACAGTATTGGTTTATTCTGAGTGTTTTTATTGAATTATATATGGGAATTAGGTTTAAAAAAATACAAAATGCATGTGATGCTTGGATAGGGCCTACCTGATACTTCCATTTTAGAGCTTTTAAATACACCTGAACCAAACGTACATTTTTTTAATTAAAAGATTGTCACCTTCTCATTGCCATCTGAAATTGTGCCATTTTTCATTGTTCCATAGCTCAGGTGTAGAAGCAAATAATAGCCTTCACTCACAAGCAAGACTATGAAATAATGCAAACACATCATAGAACAATATTTACATATAAATTAATTGGTAGAGTAGCTAGTGAGACAACACAACGTGGTTCAGCAGTACTTACTTTCAAGAAACACAGGTCAAGCTTCAACCAACCAAGACCCCAAAACTGGTGTGCTTGGAAAATGCATTAAAAATTAAGTTATGGCCAATGATGGGTCGTATATAGAGCAACTTTTCAGGAGATATGTCAGTTGTCCATCATCATTTATGAAACAAGATAAATTTATGAAAATTATGGGTCATTTGACGGATCAATTACAGACTGCGGAAAGGATCAAAGTTTTTAGGTTGTGCATTCATGGGTTAATCTACGTCCAAAATCTTATGAATCTAGCCTAACTTAGACTCACCCTTGGTGATGTACAGTATATGGATTGTACAATGTAGTCCTGCAACATGCTGAAGTACCCCAGTACAAGACAAAATGTTTTTTGAAATTCAATTGGCCATTTTGTGTTTATTTGTAACCATCTTATTCTAGAATGAAAGGCAAAATTACATGTGCAAATCTGTAGTTGTTGTGGCTGTCACAAATCTGTCACATTGACCTCAAAACACATTTTGAGTGTTATACATTACTACACTGCATGTGTGTGTGTTCATGCACATAGATCAGGGGTGGGCAATTCCAGTCCTGGAGGGCCGGTGTGTATGCAGGTTTTTGTTCCCATCAATTACCCCAGCTAAATGTGCTAATTGGCTGTTTACACCAACACTGGTAGATTAGATCACATTAAAATGTCTCATATAGGGACACAAGAAGTCTTCGGCTGTCATTCATGCACTTATTAAGAATTGTAGCTAAAATGTCAGATGGCGTAAGTATTAGGGCTAATTAGGTAATTAAGGCCAGAAGTTGGCATGAAAACCAGAAACGGATACGGACGCTTGTGTGCACACACAGTAAGTGAACTAAAAATGGGTAATTTCTCTCATTTAATCTCTTCCATTGACCATCTCTTCAGGCATGAAAAGCTGACAGCGAGGTCCCCTTGGATTCAGCTTACAGACACACCTGTACTCATGAGCCATTACTGTTCTTGGCAGCTATCCTTCCTCATGTATTCCCTTTGAATACAATGCAAATCTGCTTCCATAGGGCCTGATGTAAGCGGAACGACTTCCTCATCGCTCTCGCCATCTGAGGTGGTGTTGGTGGTGCTGGGGTTACTCCTGCTGCTCATCCTGATTGGTGGGATCTGCTGGTGTCAGTGCTGCCCCCACACCTGCTGCTGCTACATCAGCTGCCCCTGCTGTCCAGAGCACTGCTGCTGCCCACGAGCACGTGAGTACTACTGACCGCGTGTGACCGTAACCTCATAACCACTGACCGCGTGTGACAGTAACCTCATAACGACTGACCGCGTGTGACAGTAACCTCATAACGACTGACTGTGCGCAAACGTAACCTCATAACTATTGACCATGCAAAACCATATCCTCATAACCACCGACTGACCATGTGAAACCGTAACCTCATAACTACTGACCGCGTGAAACCGTAATCTCATAACCACTGGCTGTGCGCAAACGTAACCTTATAACTACTGGCCATGCGAAACCATATCCTCATAACCACCGACTGACCATGTGAAACTGTAACCTCATAACTGCAAACTATTTGAAACTGTGAACCATACAGTTTCACTGCATGTTGAACCATAACCTCATAACCATCAGCTGAACTAGACCGCATTTTGGAACCCCTCTGTGACCAAACCTTAAAGAGATACTGCAGAGGCTTTTCTAAGGCCCTTTTTTCCGCTTCAATTTGAACTGAAACTCGTGAGTAGGTGTGGTCATATGACGATGATGCACGTAGTCATATTACGAATATTCATACGGTCAAGGAGTGAAAGGGTGTGTCTTGGTGAACTGACTCAGCCCCCTTCCAGTTCTCTCCTCACAACTAAATAAAATGGCTGTATTAGTTGAGCAACGTCTTCGCGAGGAGAGGACCCGGGACGTAACCGAATGGTAAAGCTAACGTTACCAAGCTAAGTTAGCTTGTTTGTCTGCCTAAAGTAACGTTACTATTGAATACATTCAAATACACAGCAAAACCCAGTCACACAGTAACGTTAGTATATTGAACATGGCTGGTTGTAGCGCCCTCATAACTTCACTTGGTCCGGAGAGAATTATCATTTATTAGCTAACATTATTCATAAATGATATAGCTAATATAACTAGCTAGCTAAGTTACCAGTTCTCTCTGGACCAAACGGGGCTAAACTCACACACAATAGACTGCCTTGCATTACCTAACTTATCGATACATTCCGTCCGAGTTACTGACCAACTGGTTATGCTAGGGCTACATCAAATGTATTATTGCTATCGTTTATTAGCTAACGTTACATATTCATAAAAGATAGTTCACACAATAGGTTGCCTTCAACCCCACATTAGCTATTACCTATCAGTAATGTCAACCGTTTGCAAAAGCATTTTTGTTGTAGTTTGTACAGATAACTTGCATGTAAACAGAAACAAACTAATGTCCCAACAGGTGTGCTTGTGGCCACTGCTCTAACCTGTCCCCTCCAGAAAACCTATGTTGCCGTGAGGTTACTGAGGTAACGTTATGTCAGCGTAGTTATGAAGCTATTCTTTATTTGTCTAATACTGCGGTGCCATAGTCGGGCATGCTTGGCCCAACTGTATAATAGTGGCCAATACATGTGCAATTACACAATGTCACAAATACAATGTAGCCTAATAGGTATATTGTACTTAGCTGTTTTACTTAGCTGATGTAATGATTACAAAATTACATCCATCACTGTTGGGATGGCACCTGGCTTCAGCGACAGAGTTTTATAGAAGCCCATCTCAAAGCCAGTTAAATTGTGGTAGCAGTCCGGTGTGAAGTGCGCGTTGCACACTGTCACTAGGGCTTTCTTCGGCAAGTCCGCGTGCTCTACACCGATAGCTTGAAGCCACTGGCTAAGTAGCGCTGGGTCTCTCGGCAGATTATGAAAGCTAGCAGAGCTGGTGGCGTTGCACCGAGGAACGATACATCTCTGACTCCTTGGCATAATTGCAGGCAAGTTAGCTAAAGATACCAAGTAGTAAGACGTCATATATGAATAACTGTAGCTCGATATAAGTCGTAATATCAACGTTAGCAATAATACAAAGCAATTCGCATTTGAACTTGAACTAGCTAATTAGCAGAACAAGGGTCTCAGTCTCAGAAGGAAAAAAAAAATCGTCGTTCTCTGCTTTTATACCACGTGCCCAGCCAAGACCCACCCCTAGGACCACCTCAAGTCCACCCATTTTTATGTTAAGGATTTCGTGACGTCACGAATCCCCGGAAGCCAGCATATTGGTAAGTCTACACAAAAACTCAGATAAAACCATTTTGACTAAACATTTAATTTTCGGACATAAACAGTTGTGTATGATCATAATCTAACTCAAAACATAGGTTTTCAACGGGAAAAGTCGGTTTTTGACTGCAGTATCACTTTAATGTTGTTGATAAATAGAAAATTTTAAAAAATCATTTTCATTTTTGCTCTTCCCGACAATTATATGTTGTTGCAGAGAGAAAGTTTCCGCTTCACGCACTGATGATGTGGAATATGATACCATGTAACATACATTTCAGTACAATTGTGTTTCTGCATCTGGAATGTCAGCTTAACTTCATACATACATGAATTCATGAAAGAGAAGTGGGTTTTGATGTTGATGATTTTTTTCCTTCTACGGGTTGAATCATCTGTAGACTACAAAAAAGAAAAAAGTACAAAGTCTTGTTCTGCCTGCACTCCCTGTGCCCGATACTGAGCTCCACCCCCCCCCACCCCCCCCCACCCAGCTTCTCCCCCAACAGTGCACGAGGAAGGACAGGGGGGGCAATCGGACCTCAATGCCACGCCCCTGCTGCCCCTACCCAGCACTGCTGCTGGCCCGCCCCCATCCAACGGCTACAACCGCGACTGCAATGGAGACAGCTCAGGTAAGTCACCTCCAAGCTCTATGTATCTATGTAACAATGTGGGAAGATTAGGCATTTTGTTAGCTTTGTTTTGAACATTGCAAGTAATATATTTCCTTGTAAAAAGGGGGTAATCCCAAACGCGCTACAGGCCGGCTCTATAAAAAGGACTAATAGGTGCTCAACAAAAGGACCAGCGAACTGAAAGAATACCTTACCTGGACCACTTCACTAGGACTAACCCGAGATAAGGAGGACTGGAGCAAAACATTATTTAATGGGACTGATGTTTCGACGTCAACAACGTCTTTTTCCTTTTGACTCTGAAGAAGACGTCGTTGACGTCGAAACGTCAGTCCCATTAAATAATTTTTTGCTCTGAGCTCTGTGTGCTCCAGTCCTCCTTATCTCTGGTTAGTCCTTGCGAAGTGGTCCGGGTAAGGTGTATTCTTTTAATATATTTCCCTGTTATTCCTGTTAGTAGGGAATCTCCTATGATGTTATTATATTATCATCTCCTATTAGTATTATTAAATATCATCTCATCCCTTATTATTATAACTGAATTATTGTCTATGGACCCTGTGGGCCATTTACCTTCCTCTGGCCCTTTTTATACTTATTTGGCCAGGAGGCACCGGTCCACTATGTCTGTGCACCCCACTTCATAGAAACATATACTGTCAAGAATATTTGTTCTCAATGACGGGCAGTATGTAAATGATATGAATTGTGGAATGGTAAGGCTGCTGCAGATAAGTGTCAAATAGGTTTTTATTGTAAGACTGATTTGTTCATTATCTCTCACCAGTATGATCGTGGGACATACGGCGTGACATAGAAGAGGACAAAGTGGGTTGGGGGGGGGGGGTCATGGCCAGAGAATATCTGCCCTGATCTGCCGACCGCTCCAGTCCTGCCCCTCGCCCTGAGTTTACAGACTGCTCCAGTCCTGTCCCTCCCCTGGTTTACGCCCCTGCCTTGACGCAACCGGAGTCCCAGATGCACCACCCCGCGCCTTTGAACTGAACATTTTACATCCTTTTCATTGGACTTTCTACTTACCAGCTAGTTTTATTAGATCGCTCATTACAGTCTATTATGGTAGGCCGAACAGTTCAAAAGCCGACCCAAACTAGACACCGTATATCCACTTGGACAGCTCGCCCCACCCAGTTGGACACCTGCGCTACCCAGTTGGACAGCTCGCGGATACCCAATTTGATGTCGCTGATTGGACAGGAATTCACTAATCTCTCACATGTAATGAATGTACGTAAAACCAATGTTTGTAGGGTCATTTGAATCATAACGATAATCAAAGTTTTTCGTTATTTGCCATTTTAATTTTCACACTGTAATTCCAATGACATAGAACGATATTTGGAAGAACTTGACGCTCGCGCTATCCAACTGGATATACGGTGTCTAGTTTGGGTCGGCTACTACAATTTATGTGACGCCATTATATCATGTATAGATCATGTATATAGACTATTTACTCGTTGGTTAAATGTTTAGTTATGCTGCTTCTTAGCGGAGCTGGCTGGTCACCAGGGCTAGCTAAGTGTTATTGTGTGTATAAAGTGCATAGGCCTATGTGTGTTTTGTTGACAGTAGTGTAGCTAGATAGCCACAGTAGAGCTATCTAGGATATGCAATATGTTTATGATGACAGTTTGCAGTATTTTCGCCAGTCCAGTATAGCCTAATACTTGAAGTCTGTGCGTTTGAGTCAGTGTAATCCTCTGTGTATTGAGAACATTGGCTTGCAATAAAAGCAACGAGTGAATCCGCCAGGTCTGTCTTTAGATGCGGTCGCATTATATTATTAATGCATAGGTGTCAACCTCTGGAAAGAGCTGCACTTATTTTCATCCCTGCAAAACTGTATATTCACTAAAACCGTATAGAACATTATCTATCGTTTATCTATTAAAATCACTAGCCACCACTGTTAGATAGCGCCAGTCGCTAATTCTTGTTGCTATTGTACCGCCCCAGGCAGCCCGGTAAGAACTGAAGACGTCGGCTTGAAGTTGACTTGGTTTAATGTTGCCACCACCACCAGCACACTTTACATTCACTTTAGTAAGCAGAGTTATAGTGGTTCTGCAATAAAGCAAATACATACAATCTTGCATTACTTATATGCACTTGATAAAGGCAAGAGTAAACAGTGCAATAACAATTCTTCACTATAAGGGAATAAAATTAGTAACACATACAGTTTTTTACCGTGCTCCTAATAACCCTAGAAATAGCTACATTCCCCTTTAAATGTAAACCAATACAAGGAATAGTACTCGTTTCTTACACATGCACAGTGCGTGCTACCTTAAAGACTGCGCATGAGCGTACATCTGCCTATAGCTGAAATAAGCTACGTTGCAGCTTACTTATGCTAGATAACTTTTAGGCCTTAATATATTAAACAGCTGATAACAACCCAAATAATATGCTACACAGTTCTGTATAAACACATACAGAAAATAACACAGCTGATAAGATATACACTACTCACAAAAAGTTAGGGATATTTGGCTTTCGGGTGAAATTTATGGAAAATGTAAGTTCACGCTACAGTGATATTATACGTATCATGAAAGTAGGGCATTTAAGTAGAAGCATGCAATGGTGATTTCCTCATCTCAAACAATTTATTGAAACAAAAGCCAACAACAGTGGTGGGTATACCACAACAAAAATGTCAATGTCTCAATAACTTGTCATGTGCCCTTGAGCATCAATTACAGCTTGACAACGATGTCTCATGCTGTTCACAAGTCGACTTATTGTCTGCTGAGGCATGGCATCCCACTCTTCTTGAAGGGCGGCCCTCAGGTCATTGAGGTTCTGGGGTACAGAGTTACGAGCCTCTACACGGTGAGTCAGCTGATCCCATAGGTTTTCTATGGGATTCAGGTCTGGAGAAAGTGCAGGCCACTCCATTTGAGGTACCCCAGTCTCCAGCAGCCTTTCCCTAATGATGCGACCTCGATGAGCTGGAGCATTGTCGTCCATGAAGATGAAATTAGGCCTGTGTTGTTCATGCAGGGGCACAATGACTGGATTAATGATGTTATTCAGGTAGTATGGGCTTGTCACTGTACCATTCACAAAGTGTAGGGCAGTTCTGTATTGACTAGACACACCTGCCCACACTGTAACACCGCCACCACCAAAGGGTCGTCTGGTGACAACAGTGGCTGATGCATAGAGCTCTCCTTGACGTCTCCAACATCGTTGGCGGCCATCATTTCTGCTCAACGTGAATCGACTTTCATCAGAGAACAGCACTGAGGCCCACTGGTCCCTCGTCCAGCGTAAATGCTCCCTAGCCCATGCAAGACGATGACGCCTGTGCCTGGTGGTGTGGTCAGGTACCCTTGCAGGTCGTCTAGCACGCAGACCACGCTGATGTAAACGGTTTCGAATGGTCTGACGTGACACTTGGGTGCCTCTCACCTCCCTTAAATGTGCCTGGAGTTGAGTGGCATTCATCATCCGGTTCCGCAGGGCACTGTTCACAATGAAGCGGTCATCAGTGTGGGATGTGGCCAAAGGACGTCCACTTCTATGCCTTTCTGTGACTCTTCCAGTCTCTCTGTATCTCTGTTGCAACCTGCTGATGACACTCTGTGACACTCTGAGCTCAGTGGCCACTTCCCTCTGAGAACATCCTGTTTGAAGCCTCGCAATGGCGAGGTACTGTTGATCAATTGTTAGGTGTCGTCTTGGTCTCATGATGTCAAAATGTGAACAGCATGATGAAGAGGACTGTTTAAATACCAATTCTAATTGAACCAGGAAATTTATTGGTCGATTCATGGATCAAACACCTGTTGTGAATTTTGCCGTTCAGCTCCTTGTTAGAGAACAGCAAGTTGTGCAAAAAGTACTGAAACACTGAATAGTTGGACATGTGCATTCAAAAGTTTAGAGAAGGTCAAATTAATTTCACCTGTAAAGGTTATAGTGCATTTTAGGTTCATCCTGAAATTTCACCCGAAAGCCGAATATCCCTAACTTTTTGTGAGTAGTGTATATTGCCGACAGTATGAATGCATTTTAATTGCAGTTAAAGTACGCAGCTTAGCTAACATTCTGACTAGCTAGCAATTACGTCGTCAAATAAACACTTCAGAACATAGCATTTCCACTTCGTTACAGCACACAAACGCTCCTGACAACAATGACCGAATAAACAGTACTTACAGTTCAATGCACGCACATAACACTACTAACAATGTAAACTTATTTCACGAGCAGTGACTATCAGTCCTCGTCTCTGAAAGATACAGGCGAACTGTGCACAGAGGTCAGGAACTCTCTAATTGGCTGTGCTGCAGCTCTGAACAGGAAACGACTAAATTAAAGGGGAAAGCAGCAATTTAACTGAGGGCCTTTTTTACAACCACAGTTATTTGTCTGATTCAAGTTTATTTAATATATTCCTGTATTTAGCTTTTCACATAATAACTGTGTAGCTACAAATTAATTAATTAATTCATGGTTGCTGAAGGAGCAACAGCTCAAGGCAACAGCTCAAGGCAACAGCTGCAGCAGGAACTGGGGGGGGGGAAATGATAAGCTCAACGAAACAATAAAACAATATAACAAGTCCTTAAAACCACTGAAACAAGAAAATGAGCAAAAAAATGGGCAAGACAGAAAAGACAGTTAAAACTAGTCAGTCCAATCCACCGGACTTGTCAGAAATTCTGGAAAGCCTGGAAGATATCAAGATCCAACTGAAAGAAATAATGAAGACAAATGAAGACATAAAGAAGGAGTTAAAAGAACTCAAAGAGGAAAATGTCAAGAAAGACCAGCAAATTAAGACTCTAACATACAAAGTGGAGGAGTTTGACCAGCAAGGGAAGCTCAATGATGTGATCATCACGGGTCTCAGGATAAAACCAAGGAACTATGCCAGGGCGATGGGGAACCACGATGAGACAAACGAGGCAGACATCCAATCCGTGGAAATACAGGTGGAGAACTTTCTAAACTCCAAAAACATCGACCTGGATCTCACAAATGTGGATTTTTGCTATTTGCTTCCCAAAAGAAAAACCAGCGAAGGCAGGGACAACGAAACCCGCGCAGTGATGCTGAGATTTATCAGTAGAAAATACAAAATTGCTCTACTGAAGCAGGGTAAAAATCTGAAAGGATCTAACGTGTTCATCAATGAAAATCTCAACAAAACAAACGCCACCATCGCGTGGAAAGCGCGTCAACTGAAGAAAGGGCAAAAATTACAGAACACATGGACGGCAAATTGTAAAGTTTACATCAAACCAAATGGGTCATCAGAAAACATCAGACCGGTGCTGATCAGGGCGTTGGATGAGCTGGAGAAATATGAATAGTAAGGTACGTGAAAACCAAGTTAAAACGCCATGAACTCAATACAACCAAAAAGTAAAACTGCACTGATTAAAATGAATGAATTGATGGACAAAATTACTGATTATGAAAAAGGGAGTAACTTTTCAGTTGGAGCTCACCAGAACCTAACATCAAAAGACCCGAATGAAGAAGTTGATCCAGACAGACACTTTTACTATAATGGAATAAACAAATGTGGATATTACTTGGAAGATCAGTACAATGAGAATTTTAACATGGATGGAAAGCTGTCAATAATCCACTTCAACAGCAGGAGTCTATACGCGAACTTTGAGCAGATACAGGAGTATCTATGTACATTTGTCAAACCATTTAACATCATTGCTGTGTCGGAAACATGGATTAACGTTGAGAAATGCATGGATTTCCACATGGAAGGATATAATTTTGTGTGTAAGAGCAGAATCAACAAATCTGGTGGAGGGGTAGCATTGTTTATTGACGAGAGCATAAATTTTGAGATACTGGAAAGCTTGTCAATTGCCATTGAAAATGTAATGGAGTGTGTAACAATTGAATTTTCAACACCGAAAGGTAAAAAAACTGGTATATGCAACGTTTACAGAGCTCCCAGCTCAAAAATAGACATATTCAACAATTGCATGGGAGAAATATTAACAAAAATAAACCAGAGAAATGTTTTTATATGTGGAGATTTTAACATAGACATATTAAATCCAAACAATAACAAGCTGATTGAGGATTTTGTCAACATAATGTATGCGAGCGGAATGCGACCACTAATCACCCAGCCAAGCAGAATCACTAAACATAGTGCCACACTAATTGACAATATTTATACAAATATACTGGACAAAGAAATAACAAGTGGTATTATGATAAATGATATTTCTGATCACCTTCCAGTCTTCGCCATCTGTGACTGGAAACACACTTTAGAGCAGAAACCAGTGACAAATATCTTAAAAAGAATTAAAAACGAAAAGAGACTTAAAGATTTTGAACAAGATATGATAAATCAAAAATGGAATGACGTATGGACAGAAAAAGACACAAACAAAGCGTATGAGGCCTTCTTAAACACAATAAACTCAATATATGACAAGCACTGCCCGGTAGTCAAATATTCGAGTAAAGACAAAAATGTCAAAGTCAAAAAAAAATAGGCCATGGTTCACCAAGAACATAGAGAATGCCTGTAGGAAAAAAAAACAGCTTATATAAACAGTTTTTAAAGGAAAAGAATGTACAATCATATGCAAAGTACAAACACTATAGAAACAGAGTGACATATTTGTTGAGGAAACATAAAAAAGACTATTATGACAAGTTACTAACAGAAAACAAGAACTACACCAAAAATCTATGGAAAATAATAAATTCCGTCTGAGGCAGAAAGGCCAAACAGACATTCTCCGACTATTTCAATATAAACAACAGGAGGGAAGACGATAAGAAAGTGATAGTCGAGAGCTTCAACAAATACTTTGTTAGTGTAGGTTCAGAACTAGCCAAGGCCATTCCATCCTCACTCCAGCAGTGGGATCACTGGGATAGGGGCGGGGAGACAAAACAAGAGTCTTTATTTTTAAATCCTGTCACACAAAACGAAATCAAATCAATCCTGAGAGACTGTACAGCTAAGACATCCATTGACGCAGATCAGATAGACATGACATTATTAAAAAGGATATCAAAAGCTATCATACCTCCTTTAACATATATATGTAATTTATCTTTCTGCAATGGCGTGTTTCCCGATAAAATGAAGATAGCAAAAGTTCTTCCTCTGTACAAAAGTGGAGACAAACAAGAGTTTTCAAATTATCGTCCGATTTCAATTTTACCACAGTGTTCAAAAATTATTGAAAAGCTCTTTAATGTTAGATTAGATAAGTTCATTGATAAACACAAGCTGCTATGTGACAGCCAATACGGATTCAGGAAAAAACATTCAACAGCAATGGCCCTAACAGAATCCATAGAATTTATCAAAGACGCGCTAGACCGTAAATTATTCACCATAGGGATTTTCATCGACCTGAAAAAAGCTTTCGACACGATAAACCACAGCATATTGATCGAAAAATTGTACAGATATGGAATTAGAGGAATCGCATTACAATGGATTAAGAGTTACCTATCAAATAGAGTTCAATTTGTACAGATAGGGGACAACATATCAACATGCCTGAACATCAACTGTGGGGTCACACAGGGTTCAGTCTTAGGACCAAAATTATTTATACTATATATCAATGACATAATCAAAGTATCTGACGTTTTAAAATTAATTTTATTCGCGGACGACACAAACATCCTCTGCTCAGGAAAAGATCTTAATCAAATGGTCATATCAGTGAACAATGAAATGTCAAAGCTTCACACGTGGTTTAATATTAATAAACTATCACTAAACCTTTCAAAGACAAAATTCATATTATTTGGGAAAAGAGGCCTGAAAGAAAACATAAATTTAAAAGTCAATGGTATTGATATTGAAAGAGTGAACGAACACAAGATTTTGGGGGTTACGGTAGATAGCCTCCTGACATGGAAACCACATGTGAAGCTAGTTCAATGTAAATTGGCAAAAAGTGTGTCTATTTTGTGGAAAATGCAGAAATTACTAAATCAACATTCACTTAGGACAATTTACTCAGCACTCATAACTCCTCACCTGCACTACTGTGTTGAAGTATGGGGGAACACTTATAAAGAAACTACAGAGATGCTGTTTAAACTTCAAAAAAGGGCATTGAGAGTGGTATATGGTGTCCCATATAGAGACCATACAAATGACTTGTTTATTAAGGCAAAGTTTCTTAAGTGGCAGGATATAATTAAATATAATACCATACAAATATTATTCTTAGCATCCAAAAATCTCTTACCCTCAAATATACAGAAACTGTTTCAAAAGAGAGATGACATGCATAACTTAAGAGGAAACATGATATATAAACAAAAAACTATAAAGTCAACTCTCAGAGGTCATTCATTATCCATTGTGGGGGTTAAGCTCTGGAACGGTTTACACGATGAGCTTAAAATGTCTATAAACCTAAAGACCTTCAAAAGTAAGATAAGATGTAAGATGGTAGGAAATTATCAAATGGGGACTGTCTGCTGTTGAAATGAAACAAATGAAACAAATTGTTTTGACTAATGTATGACATGTATATTCAAATTCGACTTATTTGGACTTAAATGTCTATTTTATTTTACTTTAGCTTATTTTTTCTTTCTCAAACTGTTTTGTTATAAAGAAAATTCAGTTATGCTGTTGTGATACAAAAAATTTGTTTTAAACAAATGTATATTATGAACATGTAAAATAATGAGGGAAATGGGGCGGGACTATGATAAGCAGGCTGCTTTTTCCCGTATCCCTTTTCGGCAAGCAATGTGTTTTGTCAGGGCATAGTACTGAAATTGTGATAAAGTGTAAATATATGCATGCCGAAATAAATAAATAAATAAATAAATAAAATAAATTAAGGTGCTCATTTTAAAACAGGTAAACAGATACCCCCAAATGACACCCCACACACTTACAACCTAGTGCAGGAGAGAGATACATACCACCTTTACTAAATTATGAAATAGTCGTGTTGTTATGCAGTAGCCTACATAACAGCTTTGATAGCCTAAGTAGGCAACGTTAGCATTAATGTAGCCTACATATGGTTATAAAATTAGCTCTCATCTTACTTTGAATAATTTTCTAGTAACAGTTAAGATTATGTTAGACGGGTTACTTTACAATTAAACTTGTAGTAGCTTCGTTAAATTGAGTCATCCACCACATTAATACGTCATGGAACATTATCTAATTATCAAAATTGCATAAACATTATAACTGTTCGCTAGGTTAATTAACGTTAGATAGTTGATGGGTATCTTGTGGGCTACTGCGTCTTTTGGTTGTCATAAAGTAGCTGCATTACAGTCCTGATGCCGCTAGGCTAGCTACTTGCTTTCCCCGCAGCCCCCGCAGCCCTCTCCCTCTCTCAGAGTAGTAGCAGAGAGAGGGAGAAATAAAATGTGATTGCTGCGTTTGAATGAATTATGTTGGAAAACGTTTGAAAACAAAAAACCTATATAATCTAGATTTCCGGTATCATAACATTATACGTCCGCATACCTTCGAAAAGGTGGAAACCCATATTTTATACGGGCAAACCGTAGATGGGTTGACAGTGAGTAGCCTACCCATTTCAGGCTTGGACAACACAGGCTAGAGAACACAATAGCAACGTGGAAGCTAGCAAAATATATATGAAAGAACAGGGATTATTCTTTTAAATAAATTGCATATTTAGCCTGTTGTTTAATTTTTGCTAGTGATGGGCATTCCGGCTCTTTTCAGTGAGTCAAATCATTTGGCTCAGCTCACCAATAAGAGCCGGCTCTTTCGGCGCTCAAACGGCTCTTCATTCAGCATTTCTGGTTTTTCAAAATAGGCCAAAGTTAACGATATTTTTACCTATGGTTGGTGTTTGTGCACATCTATCACTTAAATTGTTCAAAGGAATCTTACTCTACCTTATAATTACCAAAATAACATTATTTTGCATTTTGTTTGTTATAAAAACTATTTAAATAAATGTAAGAACAGTAAGACGCTATTACACATGTGCATTGAAAGTAGGGCATTTTTATGTCTTGAAATAAATTGCACAATAAACACAGTGCGTAGTTGAACATTTCAAAACAAAATAGACACTCATAAAATAGAACATAATATTGCGTCATAACAAAGAAAAATAAATTAATGCATTAAAAAATAAATGTGCAAAACTGCAGCATCAGAACAATTAAACTGACCAACAGTTAAACTGGTTTTTAAATTATTATTAATGTTATTTTCTTATAGTGGTTTTATTTATTTTTGTCCTAAAAAATTATTCTCTTTGATTACAGATGGAACTTGGAGAAAAAAAACGAATAAAAGTTCCACCAAGACCACAAGTACTTGTCTTGTGTTCATTTACAAAACAAATCGGCTCTTCAGATATGCGAGTCAACGTTCACCTAAAAGAGCCGGCACAAAGAGCCGACTCGTTCGCGAACGACACACCACTAATTTTTGCTGTTGTATTCCAACTAAAATATATTCCAAATTTGTTTTAAAAATACCAGAAAACGGCGCTTTGAACTAACTAGGCCTATTTCATTTTATGAATGTTATTAATTACACACTTATTTTATTTAAAACAATAGTGTTTGCACCTTCATGTCTGCATTCAGACCAGTCTCTGCTCATGGTCAATGACTGTTTCCCATATTCCTAAACTAAAATTTGGTTAAGTTCTTCCAAATATCGTTCTATGTCTTTGGAATTACAGTGTGAAAATTAAAATGGCAAATAACGAAAAACTTTGATTATCGTTATGATTCAAATGACCCTACAAACATTGGTTTTACGTACATTCATTACATGTGAGAGATTAGTGAATTCCTGTCCAATCAGCGACATCAAATTGGGTATCTGCGAGCTGTCCAACTGGGTGGCGCGGGGTTCCAACTGGGCGGCGCGCGCTATCCAGCTGGGTGGCGCGCGCTGTCCAACTGGGTCGCGCGCGCTATCCAACTGGATATACGGTGTCTAGCTTGGGTCGGCTTTTGAACTGTTCGGCCTACCATAGTCTATTACCATCCATTCCACCCTTAGTTTAAACCGGGCCGGACAGCGAAGGATGGGCTTCCCCTCTCTAGCCAGGTTCCTTCTGAGATTTCCTCCCATTGGGGAGTTTTTTCTCGCCACTGTTGAGTGTTTTTCTTCCCACCGGGGAGTTTTTACCTCATTTTGCTGGTTGGGGCTTTAGGCCTGTTTTTTTGCTCAATTTTCCTTCTGTTTCTCAGTGCAGCGTCTTTGTGACAGTTCTCTGTAAAAAGTGTTATACAAATAAAATTGAACTGAATTGAATTGAAGACTCAAACCCAAGACGATCTTCAGGTGCACGGGGGAAGGGGATGGATTTGCTTCATTTTTATTCTTGTTGTTCTTGTTAGGCTTGTTAACATGTTTAATTTTATATTTGTATATATATATATATATATATATGTGTGTGTGTGTATTTCTACAAATTGTTACGAATATAATGAATCAATAATATTCGTAACTAAAGTGTTAGGAAGTAATTATGGATTATGTATAATATTATCTATAATCCATAATTACTTACTAACACTTTAGTTTAGTCTCTCTAACAGAACAAATTAGCTAATGCTGGATGTAAACAGGAAAGATGTGATATGAATGTTATAATCTGCCCCTCTGTGGGACTTTGATCATGCATCCGATTGCGTGAACGGACTCCCCTTTTGCAGAACAAAGAACAATTATTCACAGTTCCTGCCTCGTACCATATTTTAAAAACTCTTGGGAGTCTAACAGGCTATATAGAAAAATGTTTGCCTTTGTGTGGTAGCCGGAGATTATAATAAAACAAAGTCCATCATATACTGCAATAGCTCATGCAGAAACTAGCGTATTTGTATTTTTAGAAGACCAGCTAAACAACCGTTAACGAATTATCCCACCTTGTTACATTATGCATTGATATCATGATCAACCATTTCCACTAATCAAGTATTCAATCGTGCATTTGGACAACGTCTGAATAAAAGGAAATCAGAAATACGACTTAATCCATCTGTCCATGCTTGTCAAAGGTGTATATCTTTATCTATAAGCACCATCGATCGCTACTATACAACAAAATCGATTTAATGCACAATAAATGCAAAGTATGTATTTTTCCTGCTTGGGGGATTTATATTAAAGTCAAATCGGATGGCATATGATGCACGGAAATGCTTTATTGGCTTTTGAATAATAGGTTATGAATGATGAATTGCTTGGGAAGTCCCCGAAATGAGAAACTCGCCATGGACTGACACACCCACACAGTGGCTCTCCTCCCACTTCGGCGCACGGCGAGTCAAACAGGCTCAAGAGTGTGACAATCCATGACGAAATTGAGTTAAATAGGAAAATAAGTCAGGAGAAACAACCCTTAAAGTGATCCATCCACTGCATATCTGACAACAAAGTGATGGTTTGAGGCTCGTGTGCTACTCGGGTAAGGGTATGGTAAAAAAAAGAAAAAACTCTTCATTTTTGCCCTAAAGTCACACCAGAGGCGCAATCGAACCGCTCCGCTCAAGTCGCAACGGTTTCCCGTTTCCCTTCAATGCAGTCTCTCATTTTTTAACCAATCTCTGGAACAGGTTAAAAAGCATTCTGATAGTCTCTGTATAGTCTTATCCACTGACAACAAGTTTATGAATATTCAGACTACGTTTCTGCATGTTAGCTAGCTGTCTAGCCAAAAAAGTCTGCTCGCCAAAATTTTATGTATTTCATATGTTCCATTCCCCATGTTCCAATCACAACAAAACATTGTGGATCTAATCTTTAAATTTTAATCTGAAAGAGAACCAAATTCATATATTTAGCTGTTGAATTTGACAAATTTCTCTGTTATGCCAGCTATCATTCATTAATCCAATAAATTTATGAATTTCTAACAATGACATTTAGTCATGTTTTGTGAAAAACTAATGTTATGGCATAACTAATGGCATAACTTGACTTGAAAATCTAAGTTAAGCTCAAAACTGAAAAAGAAATGTAGTCGGTTGCCTTGAAATTATCAGTATTCTCAGTTTTAAATTTATTTATTTATTATAATTTTTTTTTTAACAGTGTAGCACATATTCTGTTTATCATTATATGTGAGAATTTTCATTTTTCTTCCCACAGGGAGTTTTTACCTCATTTTGCTGGTTGGGGCTTTAGGCCTGTTTTTTTGCTCAATTTTACTTCTGTTTCCCTGTGCAGCGTCTTTGTGACAGTTCTCTGTAAAAAGCGCTATACAAATAAAATTGAATTGAATTGAATTGAATTTCTCCTCATTGAAAAGTCAAATGGACTCACCTTCTCCGTACAGCTATCAGAGTTGTTTTTCAGATGTGACAACGCTTACAAAGCTGCTCTGATTTCTGTCTCACTGCCTGGCCGTGTATTTACAGAAATTCACACACCCGCAGCCCAGCCCCTGACATGATGTGCCTGAATTACCAGTATTCTCAAAACTGAAAGTGAAAAAAATAGAATAGTGTCTTTCTCACCTATCTCAATCTCTGAAACCATCCAACTCCAATATCCCATAACTCTGCTATCTGTTTATTACCCCTCTCCCTCCTTCCCTTCTTCAGTCTGTCTCTGAGGACTTTTCCCCTAGATTCTCTCATCTTAGCAACTGTTTTATCAACTGCATGGATGGTCCCCGCTGCTCTTAAGAGGGCTGTCGCCAGTCGCCCTCACCTGCACTCAAAGGGGACCTAGGGTTAGGGTTGGGTGAGGGGCTTTTCAGACACAATCTGCTTAGAAATATAACATTTTATTTATGAATCTTAATTATCGGCGCTAAATTGAGAGACTTGCTGACATTAAAAATAAAAGACAAAAGACAGGGGTGAAAAAATCCCATCTTTCTGGTCCCCCTGCCTCCACTCCAACATTCTTCAGCCGGTAGGACACAGTGAACCGGCTGACGGGGCGTGTAGTGGCAAATTCTCAAGCAGTTGCTACATGGGGAATTTAATAGCATAGGGTACAATTGGCTACCAAATTGGGAGAAAAATGGGAAAAATCTGAAACAAGTAAAAAAAAGAAAAAAAAAAGAAAAAAAAGGGAAGTAAAACCATATATATGGTATGATATAATGGCTCTCGACCATTCAAAGAACACTAAATCAGGAAGGAAGTGAGAAAAAAAAAAAAACAACAGACAAAAAGTTCACATACTTCCTCATGAATGTGAATCAACAGCAGCCTATGGGAAATCAACCCCCAATCATGCCAAATATTGCCACTGTCTGAGATTATTCTGCTAATAAAATGCAATGTAGTAGTATTCCTCTTTACTGTGTAAAGAACCAGTTTGGCACAAACTCTGACTCTGTTTGTTGCCTCATGTTGCTTTGGAAACCCCTAACCCTGGCCAGGAATAAGTAGGTTAGATAATAGATGGATGGATGGACATATAAAGTGCTGATTGTCACTTTGAAAGCTGACACATAGCCTACCGATAGGCTAAAACATTTTCAATATTTGACAGTGTTAGATAGGTGGGACAGTGGGATTCAGGTAAAGTGGGACACTACTTGTAAATAAAAAAAACAGAAAAGAGAAAACATTTCATGAATAAAGATGCTAAAAAAATTGTATGTTATTAATTTGTTATTAAGGTGAATAAATACCTAAATATGTACATAAATACAGGCCAATTGTAGCAGCAGCTCCCATCTTAAATCAATTACAGAAAAGATTGCATCCACACAGCAAGTTAAGGAGACAGTCCAAGACTCAGATTCTTATATATAAACACATTATGACAGGTATGTTACTCATCAATAGAGATGCAAATCCCTGTGACATTTTCACTCCAAGCCTGACCACAGAGGTGAGAAAAATTCATATGAATAAACATTGTTTTTTATCACATGCACAATAATGCGTTTCAATGATACATAGGCTAGTGGCCCACTTTGTCTATACAAAAGTGCCCCACTCAACCTGAAAGTTACACTTCAGTAAATATGGGTGTCAGATGGTGTTTAAAGATATATCGCATTTATTTAGAAACAAATTATAACGTTATTTCACCATAAGAATGTTGATAAGGCCTTATTTAAATGAAAAGTAAATAATTTGAGTAGGTATTGACTCACTTTGATAGTTTAAAGAACGATTTGCCAAAAAGTGTCCCATTTTACAAACCACCCATGATTATTAATGACCATTTAAATGTTTTACATTAGATCCGTGCTACAATCTGTAATTCAATAGGTGGCGATGTTGTGCTTTGAAGTTTCAGAGGAGACTTACCACACTGTAAAGAAAGTCTTGAAAAAAAATTCCGGGCGTTTTTAAGTTTCAAAAGATTGCGACCCCCTGCCCTTCGCCTCACACTGGTTTGATCCGCAGAGTAGTCATCCTTCTCTATTACGCGCTGGAGCACCGAAGGAAGTTGGGTGTTCTGGTAGACAGTCAAAGGACAAGTCAAGTTTAGATTCCAAGACGATTCCGAAAAGATACACGCGATGACAGCACTGCGAATTAATCTGTGCTGTACTGGTAAGTTTGAAACATTTGAAACATTTATCATTTCTTCACAGTCCGGTGTTCACACTGAAATGGGTATGCATTAGAATCATAGACATATGTACCATCAGGGTTCGAAATTAATGGGGGCTTGGGGCAAAAATGCGATGGCATTTTTATGGTTTATATTGTTTTTTTTTTCCTGTCACGAAAATGTCTGGAAACATTGATAATAATACGTTACCAACTAGTAAATAATAGAATAACGTTACTGTAATGAAGAGTGAAAGACGTGGATTAGTAATCCCTATTGATCAAATTCCGACGAGTCTCTCCTCTATGGTCCCACCATTGCGAACGTTACCTGCGTCTGCTGCGGCGTTGTAGTTGTGCTAACGACATTAGCAGCATGCGCGTTTTCTAGTAGCCTACCCACAACGAAGCCCGTCCAAAAGCCGACAATAACGTTGCATGGGGAAATAAAGGACCCACCACCAGCCAACAAAAATGTAAAGCGCTCGACAGTGGAGCCATGGAAATTGGACTGGGTGGGGATCAACGAGGAGGGTGATAACGTTGTACAGTGTTGTAAAGTAAAGTGGTCATATGACGATGATGCCTCATAGTCATATTATGAATATTCATACAGTCAAGGAGTGAAAGAGTGTGTCTTGGTGAACTGACTCAGCCCCACTGAACTCAATACGCTCATTCACGCTAAAGTAACGTTACTATTAAATACATTCAAAAACACAGCAAAACCCAGTCACACACTAACGTTAGTATATTGAACATGGCTGGTTGTAGCGCCCTCATCCACTTGGTCCGGAGAGAATTGTTATCATTTATTAGCTAACATTATTCATAAATGATATAAGTTACCAGTTCTCTGGACCAAACGGGGCTAAACTCACACACAATAGACTGCCTTGCATTACCTAACTTATCGATACGTCTCTCGGCAGATTATGAAAGCTAACAGAGTCGAGGAACGATACATCTGACTCCTTGGCATAATGCAGGCAAGTTAGCTAAAGATAGCCTACCAAAGTAAGACGTTGTAGATGAATAACTCTCTATGGCTACGTTCACACTGCAGGTAAAAAGTGGGCCAGATCCGATTTTTTCCTCAAATGTGACACAGATCAGATTTTTTATGGAAGTGTGAACAGCGAAAATCCCACATTGAATCTGACATTTCCAATTCTCCTTTGGGCCACTTTTGAATGTGGTGTTAGATTCCGATACATGACCGATTGTGTCAAAGCGAACGCAGTCTGAACAGTCAGATCGGAATTAATCATTTTTGATGTAGCAGGGCATTATGGTGTATTCAAATGAACTCGCAAGTCCGAATATTTCCATCTTAATTTAAGGCTCTCTTAGAAACGCTCGCAGATTAACGATTACTCCAGAGCAGTCCTAGATGGTTAAGTGCGTTTTAGAAGCCCATAAAAAACATACTTCATTAGATTTTTCGTATTAGTGTTCATTTCATTTTACGGTTACCATCATCACTGATTGTTTTTTTTATAATGATGTTAGATGCAACAATATTTACGTTTAGGCTATTTATTTATTTTTAATTTACTTATTTTTATATATTTGGAAATTACCCATAAAAGCCATTCCTTAAATAGCCCTATAAATAAATAAGTTTGAGACAAGTAAAATCAGTGGGAAAAAGATTTTATTTCAAAAGAAAATTTGACGTGCCTAACCGGCCATGTATTGGGCAGTACAGTGGGGTTCGCGTCTCCCAATCTATCGCCCCTCCTCCTCCCGTATCAGCAGCACCACAGGCAGAAGTACAGAGATGTAAAATCCAGGGATCGGAAAGGAAAAGTCCTGCTTGTGTTTCTTCTACCCATGAACTCAGTCAGCTGATTTGACTAATTAGGTATACCTCCTGTCTGAAGAATTGTGCAAATTAGCAAATCCAGGTGATTGGAACTAAATACTGGGGAGGACTTTTTACTTTTTGAACCCGGATTTTACACCTCTGGTTAAGTAGCTCTTAAGAGGTGACTGCGCGTTCACGCTTTAAGAACTGTTTTGGGAGACGCGTGTTACAAATTAAAGAGCCATCGTAGAATCGCTCGTTGAAATCGCACTTAACCCTAAAATTGATCGTTATCGGGAAACGCACCCCTGGTTCCTCAAGTTAGCTCGGAAAGTGTGGCCTGTGCCCCTCAAACCTGGAATGATTTGCAATACTGAAACTGGATTCTCATGGTCCTGGGACATTTCAAATCTTTTATTTTAACTTTCATTTTGAATGCAATTGTTCGATTAAATTAATTACATCTTTTTTAATAAAAATTGATTTCTTAAACATCTAGCCTACTTAGTTTTAAATGCAATTGTCTCATTTTAAATTTATGATTTTAATGGAATTTAATTTTGTATGCAAATGTTTTAATAGATTTTTAAAAATGGATTTCATTTTAATTCTTAAGTTCTTGAGTAAACAATTTAATCATTGAATGCATTAGTTTTGATAGATTCCTTTTTGTTGTTTTATATAATCTCGCACCATTGCAAATGAGGGCTCGCATCCTCAATGTGTCTTCCGAGGACCAAATAAGGGGATTGATTGATATTACATTATATAGCCTATTTTGAAAATAATTTCGACGGGTTTTTTTTTTCTTTCAAAATGTAGACTTTTACTGAAAACTTATTTTTAATATGCGATCTGCTTGATTGTATGTGAGTGTGTGTTTTTTGCTCTTTTACATTAAGCGCTTGTATTATAAAGATCGATGGGAATAATGTTGATTCTGTTTGTTTGCAGCGTTGTTGTTGGGCTCTGTGGAAGCCGGAAATTCACCGCACGGTAGGCTTATGGAAAGTGAGTTGCCATACAAATTCCTACGTTAGATGTTTTCGGCATTGTTATTTAGGCTACCTAAACTTTGTCGCACGTCATTGTTACAAGACTAATACCGTAATTCGACAGTTTTTTTCTCCATTATTTTTATTTTAAGAATACCTGATTATGCAAATATTTCAGTTGGTCACATTTAGTTTAAAATACCTTACCTGCATTAGAAATGTGTCTTGTCTTGTATCTTGAGCCGATATATTATTATCCCGGATATAATACAGATCAATGCGAATTTATCCGTAATATATAGACTCCTAACAGATAATATTAGACGTACGTTGAACATACGTCTAAAAAAAACATGTAACAAAACAAACTTGTTTATTAACATTGGATACATAAAAAAGGCTTTGATAGGGTGGTATGGCCATATATATTTGAAACTGCTAGGCCTTTTGGATTGCATTCATATTTTATTTAATGGTTAAAAGCAATGTATAGAAACTCAAATGCACAAGTTAAGGTTAATGGCACTCTATCTAGGTGTTTCAAAATGTCTCTGGGAACAAGGCAAGGAGATTCGCTTTCCCCATTAATATTTGCTCTATGTATGGAACCTTTGGCTGAATCCATAAGACAACAAGTAAATATAAAAGGAATAACTATAGGCCATGAAACTCATAAAATAACACTATTAGGTGATGATGTCACAGTGTATCTATCATCTCCAGAAGACTCCTTACCAGTGCTATTCAAAACCATCGGTGAATGGGAAACCATCGGACATCCAAAATACATTCAAATCAAAATAAAATAAAGTATTTAGGTATTGCAATCCCCAATAACTTAAATAATTTATACCACTGTAACTACCAAACCCTAGAAAATAAAATGAATCAATTATAAAAATGAAAAGTGCTGCCACGATTCCTTTTTCCATTTCAAGCAGTGCCACTCCCCATACCCTCAGTTAGATTTAAGAAATGTAATGATATAAAATTTAATCTGGAATAATAAAAAGCAAAGGAGCAAATTAAAAAAATTAACCTCTTCAAAAGAAAATGGCGGTCGGGCACTCCCAAATTTACCTAATTATTTTAATGCTATATAAAATATCTGCGATAATATAGGCAAAGGCAAGTGCTCCACGCATAACAGAGAAAAGAGATCGATGATAACAAGAAGTTACTAGGCTAAGAGCCTAAAAATTGAATAATCTTTAAATTTTGTTAGAAGTAGGCTACTTATGTTGTATTATTATTATTTTTATTATTGGGTTTTTAATAAAACAGATTATGATGGTATTTCAGCCAATAACCTTCTGTTAAATTCCATACCATGATTGAAAACTAGCTTTAGTGGGTAATCCGTTGAGATTTGAATCTATCTAGAGCAAAGAATTAATGTAAATGTTATACAGTATGTCAAGTGAAAATAAGTAAGCATTCTATCCTAATCCTGCATGTAGAACATCTGTTGCTGAACTATAAACTGGCCTTTAGACGACACTGCACACGGAATGAGGTGACGTCAACACGATCAACGTTCAATTTCTCTCTTTACACTGCCAGGATTTCAATATTGGCATAGCAGCAACTCCGTTGCGACAGAATATAGGCTACTCCAAGAGACAAGCATTCAGTTCCAACACTCAAAACTATTTTAGTGTTCGTAGCTTCTTTTATTGTAATTTTATATACAAGTTATAATATCTCCTTCTTTATGAAAATTGATTTGGTATTTTGCCAAATTGTCTGTCTCCCTCAGCGTGTTGACTGAGAGTTCATGGACAACTTGTTCACGAGGCTTCAGTGTATCTCTTAATTCTCGTTATTTCTCTATGTTTTAGAGATACGTTGTGAGAAGTGCTTGGACGGTGGTTGCACAAATGTGACCAAAGTCTGGCGTTCTCAAAACGGGAATGACAACAAGGTGTGGTCCGGGAACAATACCATTCCGGAGTGCACATTCTCACCCCCGCCTGAAACCTGGTACCGCGTCTGCAAGAAGAACAACTCTGTTTTCATGTTGACCAACGATTTAGCGCCGGGTATAACCTTCAGATTTGAAGCACCTGGAAAGGACTTCAGAATAAAGAGTGAGGAAGGTGACCAAGAATGCCCTATACAATACATACAGACTAACATTGCTGTACTTATCAGGCAATGTCATATCTGTTATGTTTAAATATGAAAGGAAAGTGTATACAATGTTCTAAGCACATTTTTGTGCTTTGATTTCAGAATGCCCCAAGTTGGAGCCAGAGCGACCAGGTAATAATGTACCCCAGGCAACAATACCCTGGTACAGAAACTATTGAGCATTTATAAGCCCAAAGAACACACAATACTCATAAATTGTATAGAGGACTAGAGCATTTGGCAGGAGAGAGAGTGAAAGTAAGCACATGCAGTATAAACAGTATTGGTTTATTCTGAGTGTTTTTATTGAATTATATATGGGAATTAGGCTTAAAAAAATACAAAATGCATGTGATGCTTGGATAGGGCCTACCTGATACTTCAATTTTAGAGATTTTAAATACACCTGAACCAAACGTACATTTTTTTAATTAAAAGATTGTCACCACCTCATTGCCATCTCAAATTGTGGCATTTTTTATTGTTCCATAGCTCAGCTGGAGACACAAATAATAGCCTTCACTCGCAAGCAAGACTATCAAATAATGCAAACACATAGCAGAACAATATTTACATATAAATTAATTGATAGAGTAGCTAGTGAGACAACACAATGTGGTTCAGCAGTACTTACTTTCTAGAAACACAGGTCAAGCTACAACCAAGACCCCAAAACTGGTGTGCTTGGAAAATGCATTAAAAATGAACATATTTTAAAATTGTCTCTTTGCTTCCCTGAACAGCCTAACATGTATACAATCCACCCATTATTTCAAGCCCCATTGGCTATTTCTGCAATATTAATAAAGTGAATGTCACTGAACGATAGCTCCTAAGCCCCACGCTATGTATGGCGATAGCATGGCAGAGGGTTCAGGTGTTGCTGAAATTGGCAGAGTTGTAACATTTTCCTATTTTATTACAGCTAACCGTACTCATCCCAAGAGTCCTTCAACTACCCAAGGTATGTATGTAGATGGAGTATGCCAAAGATTTCTGAGGATGTAGGAAATGGTGGAAATGTAGTAGTTTCCTATTTTATTACAGCTACTTGTACTTGCCTGAGCCACAGAGACAGAAGTCCCCAAGGGAACATGTTTATAACCGACATTTCAAAATTAAAATAATTCTAATTCAGTTCTCTTTCATTCCTTTTGGGAAAGTGGTCATTTTGTAGCACTACCCCAAGTTATGGCCAATGATGGGTCGTATATAGAGCAATATGTCAGTTGTCCATCCTCATTTATGAAACAAGATACATTTTAAGAATATTATGGGTCATTTAACGGATCAATTACAGGTCGCCTGACCCAGGCTGCGGAAAGGTCTTTAGGTTGTGCATTCATGGGTTAATCTATGTCCAAAATCTTATGAATAAAGTCTAACTTACAGACTCAACCTTGGTGATGTACAGTATATGGAGTGTACAATGTTGCCCTGTAACATGCTGAAGTACCACAGTACAAGACAAAAAAATAGATTTTTGAAATTCAATTGGCCATTTTGTGTTTACTTGTAACCATCTTATTCTGGAATGAAAGACAAAATTACATGTGCAAATCTCGAGTTGTTGTGGCTTGCTCTACCAAAATCAGTCACATTGACCCTAAAACACATTTTGAGTGTTTTTCATTACTAACACAACATTAACACAATTTTTTTATATAAATGATAATACACACACACACACACTGCATGTGCGTGTATTCATGCACATAGGTGCACGCGCACAGGTGCACACTTGTGTGCACACACTCAGTAAGTGAACTAAAAATTGGTAATTTTGTAACGTTCCGTTCCCTTCCAGTCCGTTTTCCCGGTTTTTGTCATGTCCCTCCGTATCTTGTTGGATTCCCTTGTCCGTGTTTTCCCCTCTGCTTTAGGCTGGGCGTTTCCCCTCTGTTTGGCTCTCTTTGTTTCCCACTTTAGTTTCCGCCTATCACCTTCCCCTCTCGTTTCTTGCATTCCTCACCTGTCTAATTAACAAGCACTCCCGGTTACTTTCCGCACCTGTGCCTTGTTGATTCCCATCTCACTCCCTTATTTAACCCACCTGCTGTCTCCCCTGCTTTGTCGGTGCATTACATGTCTAACCCTTCAGACCCTGTTTACTGTCCGCTTAACTATCGTCACGCGGTGTTAATGCTCGTTGTTTCCCTGGTCGTGTACTACGAACTACTCGCTTGGTTGTGGGATATTATCCCCTTGCAGCTTTGGTTCCGCTCCTAACTACAGTCTGGTAGTTTACCTCCACGTCAATTCCTGTTGTGCATGCAGCTAACCTGTTTCCCTTCTCCTCCATCTAACCCAGCACCCATTCTCCCGTGGCAGTGTTCGTTTCCCCCCGTATTCGTTGTGTGTGTGTTGCGGTACCTCCACCTCCAGCTCGTGTAGGCTCCGGGTTGGCTTGTTACCTGGCTACCCTCCAGTTGTTCCTGTCCGACCGAAGAAGCCAACTAGTTCTTCGGCGCCGGCTCCTGGAGCTCTGGAGACCAGTCAGCTCCATCCGGACCTACCGCAGCTACGCCACACTACCCAGCCCTTCCTACCCGTGCTTCACCAACCACCTACCTATCAAGCCCTGCACCTCCGTGAGAACCTCCCGGTCATTTCCGTGCCTTCCCTTGCACTAACCCCCCCCTGTTTTGTTTGTTCTGTACCGGTGCAGTCAGTCCGGTCCAGTTCCTGCCCTGCCGTAGTGTGTCGCTCCCCGGCTAGTTCCAGTCCAGTCCAGGTGTGAGCCGTGCACCTACCTGTCCAGTCCAGTTCCGGTTTGGAATAATCCGTTCCAGACTCTGTTCCCAGTGTGGACCTCCCGGTCCAGTTCCAGTCCAGTCCAGTTCCGGTTTGGAACATTCCGTTCCAGATCCTCATTCCAGTGTGGACCTCCCGGTCCAGTTCCAGTCCAGTCCAGTTCCGGCTTGGAACGAAACGTTCCAGACCTGCCAGCCCAGCTCCGGCTTGGAGCAGCCCGTCCCGGGCTTCCTAACAGTCCCTGTGTAATTCTGTGTCTTTGTCATTCCTGTACAGTGTTGGGACTACCCCAACACTTTAACTTTAATAAATACCCCTTTCCTTTATTTTCTGCCTCAGTCGTGCATTTAGGTCCAAACCTTTACCAGGATCGTAACAGAATGCACCGACCAGATAAGGGCCTAGCCGACTTCTTGTCCCTGATCCACCCCGCCTTCGGCGATGCAGTAAGGCAGTACGAGCACGAACTTGCCCGCCAGGATGCTCTGGACGAGCACCTGAGCCATTGCCGGGGTGGGAACCAAGGCCCGGGCGATGCAATCATCGCCGGCCTTCAGGGCGAGGCATTCACCGTCAACACAAGCCAGTCTCCTAGGCGACGCCGTCGTCGTCCCCCCCGACCGGCTTCCAGGGCGACGCAGCCGCCGCCGCCGGCTTCCAGGGCGACGCAGCCGCCGCCGCCGGCTTCCAGGGCGACGCAGCCGCCGCCGCCGGCTTCCAGGGCGACGCAGCCGCCGCCGCCGGCTTCCAGGGCGACGCAGCCGCCGCCGCCGGCTTCCAGGGCGACGCAGCCGCCGCCGCCGGCTTCCAGGGCGACGCAGCCGCCGCCGCCGGCTTCCAGGGCGACGCAGCCGCCGCCGCCGGCTTCCAGGGCGACGCCGCCGCCGGCTTCCAGGGCGACGCAGCCGTCGCCGCCTCCTGTTTCCAGAGCGACGCAGCCGTCGCCGCCTCCTGCTTCCAGGGCGACGCAGCCGTCGCCGCCTCCTGTTTCCAGGGCGACGCGGCAGTCGCCGCCTCCTGTTTCCAGGGCGACGCGGCAGGCACCGCCACCTGTTTCCAGGGCGACGCGGCAGTCGCCGCCTCCTGTTTCCTGGGCGATGCAGCAGTCGCCGCCTCCTGTTTCCAGGGCGACGCAGCCGTCGCCGCCTCCTGCTTCCAGGGCGACGCAGCAGTCGCCGCTTCCTGTTTCCTGGGCGATGCAGCAGTCGCCGCCTCCTGTTTCCAGGGCGACGCAGCCGTCGCCGCCTCCTGTTTCCAGGGCGACGCAGCAGTCGCCGCTTCCTGTTTCCAGGGCGACGCAGCAGTCGCCGCCTCCTGTTTCCTGGGCGATGCAGCAGTCGCCGCCTCCTGTTTCCAGGGCGACGCAGCCGTCGCCGCCTCCTGCTTCCAGGGCGACGCAGCAGTTGCCGCTTCCTGTTTCCAGGGCGACGCAGCAGTTGCCGCTTGCTGTTTCCTGGGCGACGCAGCAGTCGCCGCCTCCTGTTTCCAGGGCGACGCAGCCGTCGCCGCCTCCTGCCTCCAGGGCGATGCAGTCGTCGCCGCCTCCTGTTTCCTGGGCGATGCAGACGTCGCCGCCTCCTGTTTCCTGGGCGACGCAGCAGTCGCCGCCTCCTGTTTCCTGGGCGATGCAGCAGTCGCCGCCTCCTGTTTCCAGGGCGACACAGCCGTCGCCGCCTCCTGTTTCCAGGGCGACGCAGCAGTTGCCGCTTCCTGTTTCCTGGGCGACGCAGCAGTCGCCGCCTCCTGTTTCCAGGGCGATGCAGCCGTCGCCGCCTCCTGCCTCCAGGGCGATGCAGTCGTCGCCGCCTCCTGTTTCCTGGGCGATGCAGCAGTCGCCGCCTCCTGTTTCCTGGGCGATGCAGCAGTCGCCGCCTCCTGTTTCCAGGGCGACGCAGCCGTCGCCGCCTCCTGTTTCCAGGGCGACGCAGCAGTTGCCGCTTCCTGTTTCCTGGGCGATGCAGCAGTCGACGCCTCCTGTTTCCAGGGCGACGCAGCCGTCGCCGCCTCCTGTTTCCTGGGCGATGCAGCAGTCGCCGCCTCCTGCTCCCAAGGCGATGCAGTCGTCGCCGCCTCCTGCTTCCAGGGCGATGCAGTCGTCGCCGCTTCCTGCTCCCAGAGCAATGCAGGCGCCGCTTCCTGCTCCCAGGGCGATGCAGTCGTCGCCGCCTCCTTCTCCCAGGGCGATGCAGTCGTCGCCGCCTCCTGCTCCCAAGGCGATGCAGTCGTCGCCGCCTCCTGCTTCCAGGGCGATGCAGTCGTCGCCGCCTCCTGCTTCCAGGGCGATGCAGTCGTCCCCGCCTCCTGCTTCCAGGGCGATGCAGTCATCGCCGCCTCCTGCTTCCAGAGCAATGCAGGCGCCGCTTCCTGCTCCCAGGGCGATGCAGTCATCGCCGCCTCCTGCTTCCAGGGCGTTGCAGTCGTCGCCGCCTCCTGCTTCCAGGGCGTTGCAGTCGTCGCCGCCTCCTGCTTCCAGGGCGATGCAGTCATCGCCGCCTCCTGCTCCCAGGGCGTTGCAGTCGTCGCCGCCTCCTGCTCCCAAGGCGATGCAGTCGTCGCCGCCTCCTGCGCCCAGGGTGACGCAGTCGCCGCCTCCTGCTTCCAGGGCGATGCAGTCGCCGTCTCCTCCTTCCTGGGCGATGCAGTTGACGCCTCCTGCCTCCAGGGCGATACGTTCATCGCCGTTCCTGTCCGGTCCCGTTCCAGCCGCCCGCCTCCGGGATGATGTCGTCGCCGACCTCCTGGGCGATGCAGTCGCTGTCGCCACCCTTCAGGGCGATGTACTCATCGCTGTTCCTGTCCAGTCCCCTTCCAGCCCTCCTGTCCGTTCCCCTTCCAGCCCTCCTGTCCGTTCCCCTTCCAGCCCTCCTGTCCGTTCCCCTTCCAGCCCTCCTGTCCGTTCCCCTTCCAGCCCTCCTGTCCGTTCCCCTTCCAGCCCTCCTGTCCGTTCCCCTGCCAGCCCTCCTGTCCGTTCCCCTTCCAGCCCTCCTGTCCGTTCCCCTTCCAGCCCTCCCGTCCGTTCCCCTTCCAGCCCCCCCGTCCCGCCACGTTCCAGCCCCCCCGTCCCGCCACGTTCCAGCCCCCCAGTCCCTCCTCGTTCCAGTCCCCCAGTCCCTCCTCGTTCCCGTCCCCCAGTCCCTCCTCGTTCCCGTCCCCCAGTCCCTCCTCGTTCCAGTCCCCCAGTCCCTCCTCGGTCCAGTCCCCCAGTCCCTCCTCGGTCCAGTCCCCCAGTCCCTCCTCGTTCCAGTCCCCCAGTCCCTCCTCGTTCCAGTCCCCCAGTCCCTCCTCGTTCCCGTCCCCCAGTCCCTCCTCGTTCCAGTCCCCCAGTCCCTCCTCGTTCCAGTCCCCCAGTCCCTCCTCGTTCCAGTCCCCCAGTCCCTCCTCGGTCCAGTCCCCCAGTCCCTCCTCGGTCCAGTCCCCCAGTCCCTCCTCGGTCCAGTCCCCCAGTCCCTCCTCGTTCCAGTCCCCCAGTCCCTCCTCGTTCCAGTCCCCCAGTCCCTCCTCGTTCCAGTCCCCCAGTCCCTCCTCGTTCCAGTCCCCCAGTCCCGCCCCGTTCCAGTCATCCAGTCCCGCCCCGTTCCAGTCATCCAGTCCCGCCCCGTTCCAGTCATCCAGTCCCGCCCCGTTCCAGTCATCCAGTCCCGCCCCGTTCCAGTCATCCAGTCCCGCCCCGTTCCAGTCATCCAGTCCCGCCCCGTTCCAGTCATCCAGTCCCGCCCCGTTCCTGTCATCCAGTCCCGCCCCGTTCCTGTCATCCAGTCCCGCCCCGTTCCAGTCATCCAGTCCCGCCCCGTTCCAGTCATTCAGTCCCGCTCCGTTCCAGTCATTCAGTCCCGCTCCATTCCTCTCTTCCAGTCCCGCTACGCCTCCGGCCTCCTGAGCGGTTCCGCCCGCGCCGCGGCTGGCCTCCTGAACGGTTCCGCCCGCGCCGCGGCTGGCCTCCTGAGCGGTTCCGCCCGCGCCACAGCCGGCCTCCTGAGCGGTTCCGCCCGCTCCACAGCCGGCCTCCTGAGCGGCTCTGCCCGCGCCACGTCTGGCCTCCTGTACGGTTCAGTCCGCACTGTGGCCGACCTCCTGAACGTTCCTGCCCTCTTCCTCCGGTGGTGTTTCTGTTGGACGCCAGGAGGCGTCCTTTTTAGGGGGGGGTACTGTAACGTTCCGTTCCCTTCCAGTCCGTTTTCCCGGTTTTTGTCATGTCCCTCCGTATCTTGTTGGATTCCCTTGTCCGTGTTTTCCCCTCTGCTTTAGGCTGGGCGTTTCCCCTCTGTTTGGCTCTCTTTGTTTCCCACTTTAGTTTCCGCCTATCACCTTCCCCTCTCGTTTCTTGCATTCCTCACCTGTCTAATTAACAAGCACTCCCGGTTACTTTCCGCACCTGTGCCTTGTTGATTCCCATCTCACTCCCTTATTTAACCCACCTGCTGTCTCCCCTGCTTTGTCGGTGCATTACATGTCTAACCCTTCAGACCCTGTTTACTGTCCGCTTAACTATCGTCACGCGGTGTTAATGCTCGTTGTTTCCCTGGTCGTGTACTACGAACTACTCGCTTGGTTGTGGGATATTATCCCCTTGCAGCTTTGGTTCCGCTCCTAACTACAGTCTGGTAGTTTACCTCCACGTCAATTCCTGTTGTGCATGCAGCTAACCTGTTTCCCTTCTCCATCTAACCCAGCACCCATTCTCCCGTGGCAGTGTTCGTTTCCCCCCGTATTCGTTGTGTGTGTGTTGCGGTACCTCCACCTCCAGCTCGTGTAGGCTCCGGGTTGGCTTGTTACCTGGCTACCCTCCAGTTGTTCCTGTCCGACCGAAGAAGCCAACTAGTTCTTCGGCGCCGGCTCCTGGAGCTCTGGAGACCAGTCAGCTCCATCCGGACCTACCGCAGCTACGCCACACTACCCAGCCCTTCCTACCCGTGCTTCACCAACCACCTACCTATCAAGCCCTGCACCTCCGTGAGAACCTCCCGGTCATTTCCGTGCCTTCCCTTGCACTAACCCCCCCCTGTTTTGTTTGTTCTGTACCGGTGCAGTCAGTCCGGTCCAGTTCCTGCCCTGCCGTAGTGTGTCGCTCCCCGGCTAGTTCCAGTCCAGTCCAGGTGTGAGCCGTGCACCTACCTGTCCAGTCCAGTTCCGGTTTGGAATAATCCGTTCCAGACTCTGTTCCCAGTGTGGACCTCCCGGTCCAGTTCCAGTCCAGTCCAGTTCCGGTTTGGAACATTCCGTTCCAGATCCTCATTCCAGTGTGGACCTCCCGGTCCAGTTCCAGTCCAGTCCAGTTCCGGCTTGGAACGAAACGTTCCAGACCTGCCAGCCCAGCTCCGGCTTGGAGCAGCCCGTCCCGGGCTTCCTAACAGTCCCTGTGTAATTCTGTGTCTTTGTCATTCCTGTACAGTGTTGGGACTACCCCAACACTTTAACTTTAATAAATACCCCTTTCCTTTATTTTCTGCCTCAGTCGTGCATTTAGGTCCAAACCTTTACCAGGATCGTAACAATTTCTCATTTCATCTCTTCTACTGACCATCTCTTCAGACATAAAAATGACCGGTAAAAATGACGGTGACAGATTATGATTTACTCTAGCGCAACCGGTCCACAAAATAGTCAAGCAACAAAATAAAGTAGGCTAACCCTTGCCAAAATAAATATTTAACAACTTGAAAACTGTGATTCATTAATTCTGCAAAAGAGCATGTGGAGTGAGGAATTTCAGAAAAACGAGAGAAATTAATAACAGGTATTATTGCTAGCTGCTCGAAGCTTGCAAGGTGCGAGCTATGAAGTGGGAGCTGCGAGCTGCCAGCGAACTGTGAGGTGCGGTGCATGCTGGGAACTGCGAGGTCTGCGAGCTCACAGCTCGCACAGAAGTATTGTACCCGCTCAATACACTGCAAAACATAGCCCAACTATTTTAGGCTAATAGCATCGACACAAATACCCGACAAAATACGGCAGTGGGCTTACAATTTCAAATCCATCCAACACAAAGTAGCCTGCTAGATCTGAACTCCGGTATATATTTTTTTTCCAAAAAGCGTCATCTGCTGGACAAACGTTGTAACTGATTATTTGGCTTCCTCCATTACATTTCCTGCATTACTTTGTACATAGCTTTCAAAATAAACACGTGGATAAATTAACATAAACAAGGGGAAATATGCGTGAACTTATGGGTTGCGAACCTGACAGCTTTATTGTATGGCTATTTAGTGTCATCATTAAGGCAAAACAACGGTATGTATGTTATTAATCAATATTAGCCTACTATGTGTAACCGTATAGAAAGAGAGAAGCTTATGTTTTACTCAGAAGTCCAAGGTGAGATTTGAACCCCGCTCCTCTCACTCGTAAGCGAACGCGTTACCAATCAGCTAAAGAAGACATCACCGTTAGCTAAGGATAACGTCGTTATTTTGACCCTGAGGGTAACCTGCTACAAGGCCTTCGCTTTACTGCACCTCACTGTGCTTTACTAGCGAACTAGCCGAGCTACACCCGCTACATATGCAGGTAGCCTAATGAACTTTGGATGAAGCTTGAACTTGATGTTTGACACTTTCATTGCATAATCAAACGAAATTCGCTGAACAAGCAGGCTAATTTGGCGTTTTCTAAGGTGAGACTGAAGCCATTGATAGCTTATTCTCAGCTGTTGCAGGTCCTTTTAACGAAATTTAACCGCACATATTTTGTAAAATAACAGCCCTGTCTGGAATTACCGGGAACTCATAGGCTAATGGTTAGTCCGAATAATATTGATCATACTCCATTTAGCCTATTCCTTGATCACACTAAACACGCACGAGCATGTCTGTTTCGCCATCATAAGCAATCCGCCAAGGTGGAAAAGCAGGCTTTTAAAGGGAATGGGATATGACATTTTGATTGGTTTATTGAATGTTACGCCCAAGACACACCTATAATTAATGAAGCGACTAGGTTCAGCCCAGTTGCGCCATGCGCCGTGCTTAGCGCCAAAAAAACACGCCGTTGAAATAGCAAAAGTGGACTTGGACACGCCCTAAATGGACTTAGCGCCATGCGCTTAGACTAAGCGCCAAGATCGCCAAGATAGGGCCCCTAGGGGCCCCCTAGGGCCCTATCTTACACCCGGCGCAAAGCGGCGCTAACGCAAACGCAAGTGTCTTTGCTATCTTACACCCGGCGCTAGGTCCATAATAACGCCTAACGCTTACACCGTCAAACTAGCATGTTTGACGGCGTAACTCTTGCGCCATCATTAGTGAACTGGGCGTGTTGGTCTTAAGATGAGGAGTGGCCAGGATTCTTTTTGGCGTATTGCTATCTTGAGCCAGCAGAAAGCGCTTGCGCTAGAACCACCACAAACCTGGTCTAAAGTCATGTCGCAGTTGTTTACATGCTATTTTAACGGCGCATATAAGTGCGTCTACATAGGCGTGTGCACAACGCGCATACCCTCCTGTCTGTTACACACAGGGGCGTGCACAGGCATGACTAAAATATCTAGATCACAATGTGAAATATTATTATTGTGTAGGCTATATCAAAAATGCATAATAATAAAAGGTTCCATAGGTCCACATACCTTTCCCTCAGCGTAGGGAAACAATGCCACATTACATTGCTCTCAGCCCACTCCATCAACATCCAGGCGATGTGCGATGGTACGGGACAATGGCTATCCATTAAAAAGGAGCTGATAACACCTATAGCTATCAAGCCTAATGCGCGAATTGTCTTTGCACCTAATGCGTGAATTGTCATTCAATGGAAAACTCGCGCACGGCAATAGACGGACATTTAAGTTCTGAAAATGCGCTTCAGATGTCATTACAATACAGCTCTGTTTATCTATGAATACAGCCTGTAAGTAAATAGAATGGTTTGTGACTGAAAAAAGTTCAAAACCTTGTCCAGTGAATATTGCATTTATTGTTTTTCAAATAGCCTAGGCTACAGCGAATTCGCTGTGCATAAGTTTTTTTTCTATAGCCTATGGTTAAAAAACGGAGATGTCACCATGTTAACTAAATTGTAACCTTAGCTATTCTTCGTCCTTCATATTTTTTTAAATTACAGTGACCAGGTTTCCATACTCTCACCGTTTAAAACCCAGCTGATTTCACCCCTTATTCCTTAACTGAACAAAACGATTTTAAAGAGAACTAAGCGTCTAATTAGAAACTAAAACAAATTTGCAGCACGTTACACAATTAATTCACAATTAATTTTAATGCCATTCTCTGCACGTGAGCTGCATGTTCTCAAGTCGCACGTTTCACGGTCTTCCTGGGAAAGTGGATTGTTTTAAAGGATTACGCTACGAGTAAAACAGGTTGGTCACATTTCCATAAACAGGACATTATTAAACAAGGGGAAATATGCGTGAACTTATGGGTTGCGAACCTGACAGCTTTATTGTAGGCTATTTAGTGTCATCATTAAGGCAAAATAACGGTATGTATGTTATTAATCAATATTAGCCTACTATGCAGGTAGCCTAATGAACTTTGGATGAAGCTTGAACTTCGAGAACAGCCTCTTGGAACTGATGTTTGACACTTTCATTGCATAATCAAACGAAATTCGCTGAACAAGCTGGCTAATTTGGCGTTTTCTAAGGTGAGACTGAAGCCATTGATAGCTTATTCTCAGCTGTTGCAGGTCCTTTTAACGAAATTTAACCGCACATATTTAGTAAAATAACAGCCCTGTCTGGAATTACCGGGAACTCATAGGCTAATGGTTAGTCCGAATAATATTGATCATACTCCATTTAGCCTATTCCTTGATCACACTAAACACGCACGAGCATGTCTGTTTCGCCATCATAAGCAATCCGCCAAGGTGGAAAAGCAGGCTTTTAAAGGGAATGGGATATGACATTTTGATTGGTTTATTGAATGTCACGCCCAAGACACACCTATAATTAATGAAGCGACTAGGTTCAGCCCAGTTGCGCCATGCGCCGTGCTTAGCGCCAAAAAAACACGCCGTTAAAATAGCAAAAGTGGACTTGGACACGCCCTAAATGGACTTAGCGCCATGCGCTTAGACTAAGCGCCAAGATCGCCAAGATAGGGCCCCAAGGGCTCTATTTTAATAAACCAAACGCAATGGTGAACGCAAGAGTAATCGCTTGGCGGTATCGCTCTGAGGGCGTGTCGGCGAGAAATTTGGTAATTTCATGACGGCAATCTTGGCGCACCTTATGGCGGTATTGCTAAAAGGCTGGGTTTAAATGTCCAAGGCGTGTCTCTATGGTAGCCAATCAAATAGTTGTTCTCATGCTTTAAAAAAAAGCCAGTTGGAACGCAATCGCTCCATGCAATTTCATAATGAGCAACCCAAACGCACTGGACCGTCAACGACAAGAGCGATTTTCCGCACAGGAATCAGACATACTTGTAACAGAAGTACAGGCTAGGACTAGTAATTTATGGATCACAATCCACACCACCTCGTCTCCCAGAAGTTCGGAAGGCACGGGAGGAGGTGGCGAATGCATTAATTAGCCTACATGAGGTGATGTAGGCATAATTATGATTCAAATGGTAGGCTTATGATTCAACTGTGTCAATGTGTAATTTATATATTATAGGCTATTGGCCTACATGATCGCAAGTTTCTTGTAAGCTGTCCTGTTTTATTCTAGTAGTTTAAATTAAAATTAATTAATTAATAATAATTATAGGCTATTTGTTCATTAAATGGAAGTGTAATGTTGGCATCACCTATAGACACTACATAGAACTACATGACTAACAAGTTGTCAAATTGCCAGAGTCTATTGCGTTGCCGCTAAGAGGTGGTTCCAGCGGATCATAACGCAATGGGTTTTCGTTGGTTCAAATTGTCACTGAGCCGAAAGTATTTTAGAACACGCCCCAGACAGCGCCACCCATCCCACTGCAGCGCAAGCGAAAGGATGTTATGTTGAGAATTTGTTGATCCTAGTGGTATTGCTGAGAAACGCCATAGCGCCAGTTTTAAGACGTTGATGCTGTCAACAAGCTTGCGTTTGACTATACCGTCCCCTTGCGCTGGTTTGAAAATAGAGCCCCTAGTGTGTTAAATGTACACCAGCAGTGTTAGATTTACGCCAGCATTTTTGCTGTGCAGGAGGATATAATGGGAACAGGCCATTCAGCCCGTCTAGGCCTATTATTTATAATGGTTTATTTTGCTGCTTTAAGTCAGCCCTGTGACCATATTTATGTCTCTGAGCTAAACAGCCAATTAGGACAGAAAATATACCTTTTCTCTCAAAGCATAAGCATAAACATCATTTTTTTTGTGGCCAGATTAGGAGAGAGGAAGTTTACGCCTATCACAAGTTTGTTTCAGCTGACAGAAACTAACATTTAACATGATCATATCGACATTTGTTTTTGTTATAGTACTCACTAATTTTCTGCTGTTTTATATGTGATTAATAACATATGGATGAATAATATAAGCTTTATTGTGTATTTTCTGTATCCTTTAGCACACTGCTCTACGTGTGTGTGTGTGTGTGTGTGTGTGCCCGTGTGTGTGTGTGCATGTGTGTGTGTATACGAATACATAGTACACTGCTCTAAGGAAGGCATAATCCATGCCGTAACATTAGCCATCCTCAGAAATAAAGTTTCCATATTAGAAATATTTCTGCCTTGACGTCCTCTTGATTCGGAGTGCTACAACTTTATTTTCTAGTGAATAGTCACAGAAAGTTTTCATCTGAAGATTTTTGATTATTTATAGAGTTTGTAGTTGTTGAGTACCCCTCCCATCTTTTTCAGGATTAAGCATTGAAGATACTGAGCATAGTACATGGTATTTACTTCAATTTGGATGAACCTTCACTTGAATTTTTTTTAACCTAAGGGGAACAGACATTCTAAAAAACAGGAATGGGGACTTTGCATTATTTGAACAGCTAACAGCTGCAATAATCTTTTTATGAGGCCTGGGTTTTATCAGCATTTCCCTTAACCTTTTGAAGATGGAGTATGCACCTTTCTCAACGGTTACATTTGTTGCCAAAACATTTCAGTCATAACATCTTGGCCGCAGAGAAAGGGGCACTCACCCCCCACCAGCATCCAAGGTTTCTGTGTGTGTGTGTGTGTGTGTGTGTGTGTGTGTGTGTGTGTGTGTGTGCAATTTATGTGTGTGTGCAGCAACATTATAACTGGGGTCATCAGTTTTAGAACTTGCTTTGTTAAGGATGTAGGTATAGTTTCATCTTTTGTCCAGAAGATGTTTCCTTTTAAGATTAAAATGGTGTGCCATGTAGCAGAGTAAATCTGTTGTCTCTGCTTAAAATAGCCGCTTAAAATAGTGACTTACTTTTCCCCCCATGTGAGAGCCCTGATTTTCTGCACAGTATTTCTCCTGCTTTCAAAGAGCACCAGCGGAGGATAATATTTATTAAATCTGCCTAATTTTTTCCTGAAAGGTGCATTATGTAGTATTTTTAGCCTTGCTGTGGTCCTGTGTTTACAGTCTCCTCCTTTGTCCTTAACCCCGCCCACTCAAGGCACCTGACTTCGGCCACCAAGCTACCTAACATAGCTAGCTCGATAGTTAGAGGTAATGTTACTTACAGGTCCAGCAAAAAACATGCCAACTCCACGTCCTGAACACATCTCAATAGTAAATACAGGCAGAGGAATATGGATTTGGCAATTGTGTCCAAAGACAGATTGCCAGTGCATCATATGACTGAGCATGGTTATTTTATAATATTCTCAAGGTGAAATTCCTGAATAATGCACCTTTAACAATTTGTTTGTTCTACATTGAGGAAAGATCCACGCTCAAAGTTTCTACTTAACCCCTTCACGCACCCTTAACCCCTTCACGCTGGCACCAAGATTTCAGATATTCAGTTCTCCTGCAACCAAATTATGAGTGGAAACAACAAACTCACTGTTTTAGCTTGAATAGTATACAACTCTGCCGAATATGGAGTTTCTAAGTGTCACTACTGTCGCTTTGAAAGTTCATTTAACAAGCAACCTTGTTTCGCCTGCACCTATACCTACCCATGCATGACACAGTGGACAATAGCATCTGTGTGAGATTATAAAAATATTTTTTCAGCACCAAAAATTTGAATTCCGTCATAGCAACAAGATAAACCCAACAATAGCCCGATCATATGCCAAAACAGCTGTGAAAAGCCCTGCTAACTCAAATGCAAAATAAACTTGAAATTCTTGTGTAATTATACCATGTCATTCTACTGTCAATAGCTGCTACTAAATATGAAATAAATATACAATCCTACCATTGATGTTACCCATAGAGATGTCCCTTTGAAAACTAAACTGACTACTAACTGGTCAGCATGACAAGAGAAAATCATTGCCTTCTTACATGGATTTTGGGAGTGGGTCAGAAGAAGATACCGTAGTTACCGTAGCATTGATTCTGTCTGAGAATATGTCTGAGTGATATGCTTGAGGGACATGCTTGTGATATGCTTGCATTTTCCTCCTTGATATGCAAGTATTGCTGCTTGTGATATTTCAAATATGTACGTTACTTTTTCCACTCTGCCACAGTGTTGTGTCATATGTTCAATATTGTTATTTTTGCATTTTGAGTGCATTTCACATACTGTAGTGTAAGCATTCTTAGGTGGCTCAGTCATGTTTTATATTAAATTTACATTTAGGGTAGAACATTTTCCAGCATTTTTCTGATGATGGAATATTATATTATTGTAATCATATCGTACATAATGTACAAGATGGTGTATTAGTATCTCCCTGGGCAATACTTGTCACTTAGGGCATGTACAATACTCATTCCTATTTACTGTGCATATGTGCTCGATGAATGTTACATTTTCCTTGGAGTGAGTATGAATGTGTATATGCTTTATAATGGACAAAAATATTTTATTCACTTTATGACAGGTTTTGGATAGGTTTTTGGACGCATAGATATCTATCCACCTATACTGATGAAAAGATTTCCACTTGAAAATGATGCAAAAGTTACTTTCATGAGCCACAACAGTTGATTTGGAGTTATAATAATTTTTTGATTTTCAGCAGTGCACAATTTAGCCATTTTGGATAGATACAAAGACTCTAAGGGACAACAGGGTACACTGTCTGTATTTTGCATCATAGATCTTTAGTAGTTCTGCATATCACCCTCAGATTTTGTTTGCACCCTTGTGGACACGGATTTTATGATCCAGGAAATGCATAGTTTTACCTGTATCACATATGTAGCTCTCAGTATTCTATTGAAAACTAAAGAAAAACAATTTTTATTCAAATTTTTCCAAAGTTTCTTGTGGCACTTTATTTTGACCTAAATTAGGACAATGAAGTAATCTAAATTGGTACAACTGTCTTGTTTCATTTAAGCCAAGTTTTTGTGATGCTCACACCTAGAGTTATAAAGCCTTAGAACACCCCCTAAATAGGTGACAATTGATCAAATTTGGCATCGGCGCGAAGGGGTTAGGATGAGGCTAAAAGGACAGACGGGACATATAGCAGTGATGTTTCTATAAATAAGTTTATGCCTTCTTAACATTTATATGTTGGAATTAAATATAAATACATGACTGGTTCCAAGCTACACACCTTCAAACATCACATGACCCCCTATCTCACTCAGGCGGTTTGTTCAGGTATTGTGTGACAGCTTGTTTGTTAAAGTGGGACAGTCATTCTAAATAAAAAAACAAGCTTCTTGTAGTAAATTAAAACCTTGTACTAACAACACCTTTAACCCTTCTCTGCAGTGTAGTTTTAGGGACACCCCAAGCAAGTTTTAGCACCTGTCCAGACTCCACTAGCCCCTATACTCATTAATTGCCCCTATACTCATTCTTTCTTCACTCCACAAATCATGCCTTGTTACTTTTATTCCTCCCCGATTATGCTGATCATCCTTCCTTCCTCTTTTCTTCCCTTTCTCTGCCTTTTCCCTGACTCCCTTGGGGCCATTATCTGCAACAAGTAAAATAATAAAACATTGTGAAATCTTTGTTTTTTTAACAGCACTTGTATCACATTTAATGTATTCATGTCAACAACAGACATCTTTTTTTTAATTTATTTATCTATCTACCTATCTGATATTTGTAATACTAGGCTATAATGCTGGGTAAAGGGGGAAAGGAGGATGTTGTAGCAGGAACGTGGGGAGTGATGTATTGTGGGGTGTAAAATAGGCATGCTGATGCTGAATACATATTTGCAAATACATTTAGGCTCTGTAATAACATGTTAATGCATATAGGTTGGCCATATTATAGTTTTACAGCATAAATAAAGCATAAAATGCTGTCCCACTTTACCTGAACAGTGCTGTCCCACTTTACCTAGCATGTTCAGGTAATGTGGGACAGTGCCATAAAACGTTTTTTCACACACAAAATTATATTTTACAAATATTTTTCGTGTTTTTTAACCAGTGGTTAAAGCACTTAATTATGATCTTGTATAACAGGTTGTAACCTTATTTAAATTCCACTAAGAGCCTTATATTTGAGAAGTGAAATGTCATTTGCCACCGAACTTACCACGTGCTTCCACTGAGAAGTCTTCCTGTAACGATAGAACACGCCCCTTCTGATGATGACCGACCAATCAAAACCATTGTTTTTATGACAAGAGGCGTTGTTCTAGCAAACAGTTTTGGTTATTGGCTGTTGATTTTCACATAGCACATACACCCAAATCTTAGCTGTCCTACAGTACCTGAATCCACCCTATATTTTATTTCAAGACGAAAATTTACACGCGATGACAGCACTGCAAATGAGAACAGTTCTGTGGTTTTGCTGTACTGGTAAGTGCATCTCGCGGTAGAATTTGAAACATTTATAATTTCTTCACAGTCCAAGATTAATATTAAATGCCATTGTCTCATTTGATTCCATTTTAAATAGTCGATATTAATGTCATTTAATTTTGTATGCAATTGTTTTAATTGATTTTTTAAAATGGATTTTATTTTAATTCTTTGAGTTAGAGAGCTGCACGGGAATGGGGACAGCGGTAATGGGGATGGGCTTTACGGTGTTCCCGCAGGAACGATAATGGCATGTATGTTAGCACTGCGGTAACGATCATGAGATATTATGGTCATTATTGAGTTGCACTGGTAACAGTGACAAAATCGTCTGCCAATAATCATGGAAATGCAAAAGGCTGACACACAAGTACTCATTCTTCTTAAAAGTGACCGTCTAGTTTGTATGGAACAACACACAAAAAAAGCGTGTATGGAAAGAGTTTGCTTTGATTAAAGTTGACGGGAATATTGTTGCATTCGTCAAATACAACAAATGCCACGCGACTTTAAAATAGCCGATCGAGAGCTCTCGTGATGGAACCGGTGATCTATGGGCTCACATTAATGCATGCTCGGTGCTCAGATTAAACACATCCAGTAGCCTAACGTTACGCGCATCACCGACGTCCCGGGTTTCATTTCAAGGAAGCTAGAGCTGCCCGCTAGTGCCAAGAGCGAAATGACAGACGCTATGTGTGCTACAAATAAGGTAATATGTTATTTAATCGTTATTTAATGAGTTATGTGCAGGTTATTATTATAATAAATGTCTCTGAAGTCGGGACGGGGGACATAATTTTGTCCATGCAACTCTCTACTTTAAGTTAACCATTTAATCCTTGAATGCATTAGTTTTGATTGATTCCTTTTGGTTGTTTTATATAATCTCGCACCATCGGAAATGAGGGCTCGCATCCTCAATGTGTCTTCCGAGAACCAAATAAGGGGATTGATTGATATTACACTATATGGCCTATTTTGAAAATAATTTCGACGGTTTTTTTTTATTTATTCAAAATGTCGACTCTTATTGAAAACTTGTTATTTTTAATATGCGATCTGCTTGATTGTATATGAGTTTTTGGCTCTTTTACATTAAGCGCTTGTATTATAAAGATCGATGGGAATGTTGCTTCTGTTTGTTTGCAGAGTTGTTCTTGGGCTCTGTGGGAACCGGAAATTCACCGCACGGTAGGCCTATGGAAAGTTAGTTTTCAGCTCGAAACAGCTTTCTTGCTATTGTTAAAACATAGGTTAAAATGAAAATTATTTTACTGAAAGACTTTGGCTAAGATAAACGTTAAATGACACTGAGCGTATAGTTGCGATACAATACGTTGAATGTTTTCGGCATTGTTATTTACCTGAACTTTGTCGCAAGTGATTGTTACAAGACTAATGCCGTAATTCGACAGGTTTTTTTTCTCCATTATTTTTATTTTCAGTATGCCTGATTATGCTAATATTTCAGTTGGTCACATTTAGTTTAAAATACCTTACCTGCATTAGAAATGTGTCTTGTCTTGTGTCTTGAGCCGATATATTATTTTCCCCTATAATTAATACAGATCATTGCGGATTTATCCCCAATAGACTCCTAACAGATAATATCAGACGTAGCCTACGTTGAACATAAGGCGTCATTCCCAAAAATTAAAAAAACAAACTTGTTTATTAAGATTGGATGCAGAAAAAGCCTTTGATAGGGTGGTATGGCCATATATATTTGAAACTGCTAGGGCTTTTGGATTTCATTTATATTTTATTTCATGATTAAAAGCAATGTATAGAAACTCAAATGCACAAGTTAAGGTTAATGGCACTCTATCTAGGCGTTTCAAAATGTCTCTGGGAACAAGGCAAGGAGATTCGCTTCCCCCATTAATAATTGCTCTATGTATGGAACCTTTGGCTGAATCCATAAGACAAGTAAATATAAAAGGAATAACTATAAGCCATGAAACTCATAAAATATCACTATATGCTGATGATGTCACAGTATCATGTCGATGATGTAGCTATCATGTCCAGAAGACTCCTTACCAGTGCTATTCAAAACCATATGTGAATATATTACATAGCTACTCAGGGTATAAACTGAACGAAAATAAGTGTGAAGCGATGGTTATAGGAGAACAACTGAAGAGACATCAAAAATACATTCAAATCAAAATTAAATAAAGTATTTAGGTATTGCAATCCCCAATAACTTAAATAATTTATACCACTGTAACGACCAAACCCTAGAAAATAAAATTAGGCATAACTTAAATAGACCTAATAGACCAAATTTATGTAATTATTTTAATGTTATACACATTAATTATTTTAATGTTATACACAAAGTAAAAGATGATCTGGGTCAATGATAATTCCTCAACAAAATCGCGAAGACTAGAGAGTACAAGTGTGGATATTTCAATTAAAACACTGCCTTTTATTCGAAAAGATATTAAGCAAAATAAAGCACAAAATTAATGGGTAAATAATACACTTACCACATGGAAACACATGTAACACTCAGAACTTAAAGAATTATTACTTTGTAGAGAAATGTCATGAGATCCAGACTTTACACCAAATGAAATGGACAATATTTAAAAAACATGGTCAATTAAATGATTGAAAAGGTACTCTCTGCTGATCAGGAATGGTATAGACTCATTTGAATCATTGTCATTAAAATTTGGATTACCGCAATCTCATTTGTTATATCTTCAGATTCGCAGTTATGCACAGATTAAAATAAGAGAACAAGCAAATCCTAAAGTCAAAATAACGAAAAGAAAAACTACCTGTCCAAAATATATAAAATATTGAAAATGGCTTAGAAAGGGAGGAGATCAACACAAAACTTAAATGGAACTTTACAACTTGCGTGTAAATCACAACTTGCCCAGCTAGCTACGCAGTTTTTAGAGATGAGATGAAAGCGTTAGACGACACTACACACGGAATGAGGTGATGTCAACACGAGCAGCGTTCCTTTTCTCTCTTTACACTGCCAGGATTTCAATATTGGCATAGCAGCAACTCCGTTGCGACAGAATATAGGCTACTCCAAGAGACTAACATTCAGTTCCAACACTCAAAACTATTTTAGTGTTCGTAGCTTCTTTTATTGTAATTTTATATACAAGTTATAATATCTCCTGCTTTATGAAAATTGATCTGGTATTTTGCCAAATTGTCTGTCTCCCTCAGTGTGTTGACTGAGAGTTGATGGCCAACTTCTTCGCGAGGCTTCAGTGCATCTCTCAATTGTTGTTATTTCTCTTTGTTTTAGCGATACGTTGTGAGAAGTGCTTGGACGATGGTTGCACAAATGTGACCAAAGTCTGGCGTTCTCAAAACGGGAATGACCGCAAGGTGTGGTCCAGGAAGAATGCCATTCCGGAGTGCACATTCTCACCCCCGCCTGAAACCTGGTACCACGTCTGCAAGAAGAACAACTCTGTTTTCATGGTGACCAACGATTCAGCGCCGGGTGTAACCTTCAGATTTGAAGCAGCTGGACAGCACTTGAACTCGGAAAGAAAGAGCGGGAAAGGTAACCAAGAATGCCCTATACAATACATACAGACTAACATTGCTGTACTTATCAGGCAATGTCATATCTGTTATGTGTAAATATGAAATGAAAGCATGTAAAATGTTCTAAGCACATGTACTTTGATTTCAGAATGCCCCAAGTTGGAGCCAGACCCAGACCAACCAGGTAATGCTGTACCCCAGGGAGCAATACCCTGCTACAGCAACAACTGAGCATTTATAAGCCAAAAGAACACACAATACACATACTGTAATGGCGTGATGTGTGAGGTAGGAGGAGCCAAACGCAGCAAGGGGATTCATTAAGCCCTAAGGCCACTAAGGCGGGAAACCCTGCAGTTAAGGAAGGGAGACAAGACAGGGAACACACATACCAAGGCTACTAACCGGCTCACTGTCACACACCAATGAGTAGAAGCGCAAACGCCAGGTTTCAGTAAGAAAACCAAACAAGGCTAATGGAACAAAGCACAGGGCTCCCATACTTCTATGAACAAAGTGACTAAAGAAAGAGCCAGAAATAATAAACGCCCTGTCTCGGTAACGAGACACATAAGAACAGGCAAGTAGCATAATGGCACAAATAACACACACCAAACGTACCGAACACTGCAAACTAATACGAATTAGTATACGAGGAGGCGAAGGAACAGATATAACATTCCATGGCTACTTTCATAGGCTCGCAGTCACATGCAGAGAACATAAAGGGGTAAACGCCCGATCTCCCAGGAGAGAGAAACATTTTACAGGCGAGCCGACGGAGCACCATCGTCCCATAACTTTAATATCAAAAATGACTAAAGCAAGCTTAATAGAAAACAAACGCCCTAGCCTCTAAGTAAAGGAATGTAACGAGGAGGCGAAGGAACAGATATAACATTCCATGGCTACTTTCATAGGCTCGCAGTCACATGCTAAGACCAGGAAGCAGGAACAGAAAAGAGCCAGGGGAGATGAGTCCTAATAACTACATCCACATAGGCAAGTACGCCAGGGGGGAAGAGTCCGGATAACTACATCTGCATAGGCAAGTACTCCAGGGGGGAAGAGTCCGGATAACTACATCCACATAGGCAAGTACGCCAGGGGGGAAGAGTCCGGATAACTACATCCACATAGGCAAATACGCCAGGGGGGAAGAGTCCTAATAACTACATCTACATAGGCAAGTCCCGCATTAATCCAGAAAACGTAAAGGTGTAAACGCCTGATCTCCCAGGAGAGAGAAACATTTTACAGGCGAGCCGACAGAGCACCGTCGTCCCATAACTTTACTAGCAAAATGACTAACACAAGCTTAGTAGAAAATAAACGCCCTAGCCTCTCAATAATGGGAAATGTAACGAGGCGAAAAGAACAGAGCTAACATTCTAAGGCTACTTTCAGAAACGTGCAGTCACACACAAACATGTCCACAACTCGCCCAAGCTCCATGTGAGGAGAGACATACCCGGAGAACGAACAGAACTACAGTTCCAAACAAAATCGTCCCACAGGTAAAAAGGACGGAACAGGACAGCTGCACCGGAATTACCGGCTAACAGACTAGCGTCTAAGAATAAATAAAGCCCTAAAAATGTTGTTGAAATTGGCACATTGGTTGAAGTTGTAACATTTTCCTTTTTTTTTTTTTATAGCTAACAATACTCGTCCCACCAAGAGCCCTTCGACTCCCCAAGGTGTGTATGTAGAGGAGTACGGCAAAGAGGTTTCAGATGTTGGTGAAATTGGCAGAGTTGTAACATTTTCCTATTTATTTTTATAGCTAACGATACTCGTCCCACCAAGAGTACTTTGACTCTCCAAGGTGTGTATGCAGCTGGAGCATGGCAAAGATTTTTGAGGATGTAGGAAATGGTAGAAATGTTCCTACTTTATTACAGCTACTGGTACTTGCCTGAGCCACAGAGACAGAAGTCCCCAAGGGAACATGTTTATAACATTTCAAAATTCAAAAATGTCTTAATTTCAAATTCAGTTCTCTCGTTCATTCCTTTTGGGAAAGTGGTCATTTTGTAGCACTACCCCAAGTTATGTTAAGTTATGTAGGCTTGTAATATGATATAATAATTATATAATATACCCCCCCCCCCCACACACACACACACAGACACACACACACACACACAAAATATGCCTTACAAAAAACGAAACTTAGCTATCTATATACATTCGCTGACTGTGTTCATTTCCCTTTACATTACATCAGGAAATCAAAAGACAATGGCAAGAACTTACGATCGGTGATTTCTCTCATTTCATCTCTTCTATTGACCACCTCTTCAGGCATGAAAAGCTGACAGCGAGGTCCCCTTTGGTTAGGCTTACAGACACACCTGTAATCACAAGCCATTTGCAGCTATTGACAGCTACTCTTGCCATGTATTCCTTTTGAATACAATTAAAAGCTGCTTCCATAGGGTCTGATTTAAGCGGAAAGTCTTCCTCATTCCTCTCCATATCTGTGGCCTCAAGCGGTGTTCCACGGCCAATTGGGCTACTTAGGGTTGAATGCCGCGGTGGGTGAGGTAGAAATAGGCAAATTGAAGTCTGTGATCACAATCCTGAGAACGTCGTGCCCCTCGGTCTGCCATCGCTACCCCCCCACCCCCCTGTCTGCCATTACAATCCACTACCCATTTTTTTGGTAGGTTGGATCCCGGTGGTGTTCGTGCTGGTGTCCTTCCTGCCTCCCCTCCTGATTGGGATCTGCTGCAAAATGAAATCCAATCCAAAGTGCTGCCCGCGAGCATGTGAGTACTGCTGACCATGTGAAACCTCGTAATGACTGACCGTGTAAAACCGTAACCTCATAACGCCTGACCGTGTAAAACCGTAACTTCATTACTATTAACCATCAGCTGAACTCGACCGCATTTCGGAACCCCTCTGTGACCAAACCTTAATGTTATGTTGATAAATAGAAAATTATTCATTTTCATTTTTGCTCTTCCCGGCAATTATATTTTGATGCAGACAGAAGGTTTCCGCTTGACACACTGATGAGGCAGAATATGATACCATGTAACATACATTTCAGTACAATTGTGTTTCTGCATCTGGAATGTCAGCTTAACTTCATACATGCATTAATTCATGAAAGAGAAGTGGGTTTTGATGTTGATGATTTTTTTCCTTCTACGGGTTGAATCATCTGTAGACTACAAAAAAAAAAAAGGTACAAAGTCTTGTTCTGCCAGGACTCCCTGTGCCCGATACTGAGCTCCACACCCCAACCCCCCCCCCCCCCACCTCCCTAAATAATTTTTTGCTCTGAGCTCTGTGTGCTCCAGTCCTCCTTATCTCGGGTTAGTCCTAGCGAAGTGGTCCGGGTAAGGTATATTCTTTTAATATATTTCCCTGTTATTCCTGTTAGTAGGGAATCTCCAATGATGTTATTATATTATCATCTCCTATTAGTATTATGTATTAGTATTATGAAATATCTTCTCATTCTTTATTATTATAACTGAATTATTGTCTATGGACCCTGTGGGCCATTTACCTTCTTCTGGCCTTTTTCATACTTATTTGGCCAGGAGGCACCGGTCCACTATGTCTGTGCACCCCACTTCATAGAAACATATACTGTCAAGAATATTTGTTCTCAATGATGGGCAGTATGTAAATGATATGAATTGTGAATGGTAAGGCTGCTGCAGATAGGTGTCAAATAGGTTTTTATTGTAAGACTGATTTGTTCATTATCTCTCACCAGTATGATCGTGGGACATACGGCGTGACATAGAAGAGGACAAAGTGGGTTTATGGGATGCTGGCATTTTTGTTTTGTTTTGTTTTGTTTTGTTTATTGGTGATGAGGATAATACAAGGAGTGGGGGGGGGGGGGGGGGGTTTACCTCGTTTTGCTGGTTGGGGGTTCAGACCTGTTTTTTTGCTCAATTTTCCTTCTGTTTCTCTGTGCAGCGTCTTTGTGACAGTTCTCTGTAAAAAGCGCTATACAAATAAAATAAAATTTAATTGAATTGAAGACTCAAACCAAAGACGATCTTCAGGTGCACCGAGGAAGGGGAGGGATTTGCTGTTACGTTTCTGTCATGTTTATGCCACGTTTCTTGTTTAGTTTGTCACAGTTTATTTTTCGGTTTATGTCATGCTTGTGTTCTGTTTATGTTACGATGCAGTTCATTGGTAGCATACACATTTCCATGTTTTTCCGCAGCCTTGCATTTCGTGCTGTTTTCCCTCTCTCTCTTGCTGTCACTCAGCCTTCCCTAATTGTTTCATTTTCCCGTGTCTATTTACTAATCTACTAAACATTAGATCAGGATTGGGTAATACTAACTCTCTAACCGTGTGTTCATGTTTACCTTACGTTTCTTGTGCATGCCATTTACTAATTTACTAACACTAGGTCAGGATAGGTTTATTACTAACGATTACTAATTATCTTGTTACCTCGTCAGCTTTCCACACCTGATTCCCCTTCGCATGCTGCTCTCAAGCTAAGTGTCTGCACCTGTCTACACCTGCATATAAGCTCAGTGTTCATGTCTTGTCTTTGCAAAATTGTTGCCTGTTAGTTTACTACTGTCACTTTTGAGTGTTTACTTTGTCTGACTACCGTTAAAGATCAAGCCTGTTTACTGACCATCGTTACTGCCAGCCTATCGTATCTACTGCCTGTTTTTTGACCACAAGTTTTGCCTGCTGTCTGTTTTGTACCTCTGCCCCGCGGATAGGACTTCGGTCTGACTCCTGCAACGCCCCACGACCAACGAACTCCGCTTTACCCCTCAATTGTACTTCTGCTCCGCTGACAGCTACTCTGGTTTTGAACTTGTGCATGGATACTGATTACGAGACTGCTTTTTCCTTTGGTACTGTATTTTTGGTTATTGGCTGGATTTATTGGTTTTTGGACTTCGCTTGTGTGACTACGATTTCTGGATTTCCCTATAATAAAGTCCTTGCGGACATTTATTATTACGTTTGTGTTCTGAGTCCTGCATTACGGGTCCAACCCGCACACCCCTCATTTGCTTTATTTTTATTCTTGTAACTAAACTGTTAGGCTTGTTAACATGATGAATTAATATATATACACTACTCACAAAAAGTTAGGGATATTTGGCTTTCGGGTGAAATTTATGGAAAATGTAAGTTCACGCTACAGTGATATTATACGTATCATGAAAGTAGGGCATTTAAGTAGAAGCATGCAATGGTGATTTCCTCATCTCAAACAATTTATTGAAACAAAAGCCAACAACAGTGGTGGGTATACCACAACAAAAATGTCAATGTCTCAATAACTTGTCATGTGCCCTTGAGCATCAATTACAGCTTGACAACGACGTCTCATGCTGTTCACAAGTCGACTTATTGTCTGCTGAGGCATGGCATCCCACTCTTCTTGAAGGGCGGCCCTCAGGTCATTGAGGTTCTGGGGTACAGAGTTACGAGCCTCTACACGGTGAGTCAGCTGATCCCATAGGTTTTCTATGGGATTCAGGTCTGGAGAAAGTGCAGGCCACTCCATTTGAGGTACCCCAGTCTCCAGCAGCCTTTCCCTAATGATGCGACCTCGATGAGCTGGAGCATTGTCGTCCATGAAGATGAAATTAGGCCTGTGTTGTTCATGCAGGGGCACAATGACTGGATTAATGATGTTATTCAGGTAGTATGGGCTTGTCACTGTACCATTCACAAAGTGTAGGGCAGTTCTGTATTGACTAGACACACCTGCCCACACTGTAACACCGCCACCACCAAAGGGTCGTCTGGTGACAACAGTGGCTGATGCATAGCGCTCTCCTTGACGTCTCCAACATCGTTGGCGGCCATCATTTCTGCTCAACGTGAATCGACTTTCATCAGAGAACAGCACTGAGGCCCACTGGTCCCTCGTCCAGCGTAAATGCTCCCTGGCCAATGCAAGACGATGACGCCTGTGCCTGGTGGTGTGGTCAGGTACCCTTGCAGGTCGTCTAGCACGCAGACCACGCTGATGTAAACGGTTTCGAATGGTCTGACGTGACACTTGGGTGCCTCTCACCTCCCTTAAATGTGCCTGGAGTTGAGTGGCATTCATCATCCGGTTCCGCAGGGCACTGTTCACAATGAAGCGGTCATCAGTGTGGGATGTGGCCAAAGGACGTCCACTTCTATGCCTTTCTGTGACTCTTCCAGTCTCTCTGTATCTCTGTTGCAACCTGCTGATGACACTCTGTGACACTCTAAGCTCAGTGGCCACTTCCCTCTGAGAACATCCCGTTTGAAGCCTCGCAATGGCGAGGTACTGTTGATCAATTGTTAGGTGTCGTCTTGGTCTCATGATGTCAAAATGTGAACAACATGATGAAGAGGACTGTTTAAATACCAATTCTAATTGAACCAGGAAATTTATTGGTCGATTCATGGATCAAACACCTGTTGTGAATTTTGCCGTTCAGCTCCTTGTTAGAGAACAGCAAGTTGTGCAAAAAGTACTGAAACATTGAATAGTTGGACATGTGCATTCAAAAGTTTAGAGAAGGTCAAATTAATTTCACCTGTAAAGGTTATAGTGCATTTTAGGTTCATCCTGAAATTTCACCCGAAAGCCAAATATCCCTAACTTTTTGTGAGTAGTGTATATATATATATATATATATATATTGGCACCCCTGGTAAAGATGAGTAAAAAAGGTTATTAAAAATTAAAATAAGAATTAGCTTAATCTCACACTGATAAAATGAGAAAAATCCAACCTTTAATTTAAGTAAGTTTATTATGAGAAAAAAAAATCCCTCAAGAAATAATCATTTTTAACAAAACCACGTGTGCCACAATTATTGACACCCCTGCATTTGTATATAGAATAAAGCAAACATTTTAAATATTTGGTTCCATATCCTTTGCATGCCATGACTTCCTGATGTCTGTGACCCAACAACATCAAAAGACTCTTGATATCTTATTTTCTGGTACTCTTACAAGCGATACTATAACATCTCTGCATTTGAATGGAGTCATCAAGGGTCTGAGGTATTAAACAAGCCTTAAACCATCACTCTGCTGCCAGAAATACAGTAGATGTGGATGGATAACTTGAAGGGTTTCTTCTAAAAAGGATATGCGACCAAACATTAAAAATTATTACTTCTATGTATAAATGCATTGTATGTGTGTATACACTGCCTGGCCAAAAAAAAAGTCGCCGTTGCACCCGTCATGCATAGTGCTCACTATACAAACCTCTGGAGGCAGTGTTATGATCTGGGTTTGCTTCAATTGGTCAGGTCTAGGCTCAGCAACGTTATGCAGCAATAAAATCGTCGGTCAGCTGAGTACCTGAATGTACTGAATGACCAGGTTATCCCATCAATGGGAATATTCCAGGACGACAATGCCAAGATTCATCAGGCTCAAATTGTGAAAGAGTGGTTCAGAGATCATGAGGAATCATTTTCACACATGAATTAGCCACCAGAGTCCTGACCGTAACCCCATTGAAAGTCTTTGTGATGTGCTGGAGAAGACTTTACGGAGTGGTTCGACTCTCCCGTTATCAATACAAGATCTCGGCCAAAAATGAATGCAACTCTGGATGGAAATAAATGTTGTGACGTTGCATAAGATTGTCGAAACAATGCCACGACGAATGCACGCCGTAATCAAAGCTGAAAGCGGTCCAACGAATTATTTCTACAAATTGTTACTAATATAATGAATCAATAATATTTGTAACTAAAGTAGCTAAAGTGTTAGTAAGGAATTATGGATTATATATAATCTTATCTATAATCCATAATTACTTACTAACACTTTAGTTTAGTCTCTCTAACAGAACACATTTGCTAATGCTGGATGTAAACTGGAATGATGTGATATGAATGTTATAATCTGCCCCTCTATGGGACTTTGATCATGCATCTGATTGCGTGAACTCACTCCCCTTCTGCAGAATGAAGAACAATTATTCACAGTTCCTGCCTCGTACCTTTTTTTAAAAAGTCTTGGGAGTCTAACAGGCTATATAGAAAAAAGTTTGCCTTTGTGTGGTAGCCGGAGATTATACTAAAACAAAGTCCATCATATACTGCAATAGCCCATGCAGAAACTAGCGTATTTGTATTTTTAGAAGACCAGCTAAACAACCGTTAACAAATTATCCCACCTAGTTTCATTATGCATTGATATTATGATCAACCATTTCCACTAATCAAGTATTCAATCGTGCATTCGGACAACGTCTGAATAAAAGGAAATCAGAAATACGGATCCGTCAATGCTTGTCAAAGGTGTAGGCTATATCTTTATCCATAAGCACCATCGATAGCTACTATACAACACAATCGATTTAATGCACAATAAATGCAAAGTATGTATTTTTCCTGCTTGGGGGATTTATATTAAAGTCAAATCGGATGGCATATGATGCACGGAAATGCTTTATTGGCTTTTGAATAATAGGTTGTGAATGATGAATTGCTTGGGAAGTCCCCGAAATGAGAAACTCGCCGGACTGACACACCCACACAGTGGCTCTCCTCCCACTTCGGCGCACGGCGAGTCAAACAGGCTCAAGAGTGTGACAATCCATGACGAAATTGAGTTAAATAGGAAAATAAGTCAGGAGAAACAACCCTTAAAGTGATCCATCCACTGCATATCTGATAACAAAGTGATGGTTTGAGGCTCGTCTCGTGTGCTACTCGGGTAAGGGTATGGTAAATAAAAAAACCTCTTCATTTTTGCCCTAAAGTCACACCAGAGGCGCAATCGAACCGCTCCGCTCAAGTCGCAACGGTTCCCCGTTTCCCTTCAATGCAGTCTCTCATTTTTTAACCAATCTCTGGAACAGGTTAACATGCATTCTGATAGTCTCTGTATAGTCTTATCCGCTGACAACAAGTTTATGAATATTCAGACTACGTTTCTGCATGTTAGCTAGCTGTCTAGCCAAAAAAGTCTGCTCGCCAAAATTTTATGTATTTCATATGTTCCATTCCCCATGTTCCAATCACAACAAAACATTGTGGATCTAATCTTTAAATTTTCATCTGAAAGAGAACCACATTCATATATTTAGCTGTTGAATTTGACAAATTTCTCACGGACCGCCCTAGACAGTTCAGGGTACAGCCATCAGTTTCAGAAAATCGTGTGGGAAGCACTGTCAAATGCCCCCCTGGTGACCTTATAGTTGAGAAAACATGCTTAGTTTTGCCCCACGTTCCTTGTGACCTAAGGGGAAAAAATGTAAGCCTGTTTTTTTCTATAATAGGGGCACCCTAATCGCACGAGACATGCTTGTCACCCTCAAAAGTGCCTTCTCAGAAAGTCTGGGAATGCCACCGAGAGACACACTCTTGCTTAAGGTCTCAGTTTTTGTGTTTCTGATGTAATTTAGCCAAAACTCATATTCACTCCAACCCAGTTGGGGGGCTATGTCGGCATGCAGGTGCAGCGGGTGTAGCTCGGCTAGTTCGCTAAGTAAGCACAGTGAGGTGCGGTAAAGCGAAGGCCTCGTAGCAGGTTACCGTGACAACACTCTCTGGCGACGCAACCCTCAGGATCAAAATAACGACGTTACCCTTAGCAATCGGCGATGTCGTCTTTAGCTGATTGGTAACGCGTTCGCTTACGAGTGAGAGGAGCGGGGTGCAAATCTCACCTTGGACTTCTGAGTAAACGCTTCTCTCTTTCTATACGGTTACACAGGCCCTTCCAACCCAGGTGGGGTCCCACGTTGGTGCATGTGGGATAGGTTCCCCTTTTTCACTTTCCGCCCCTGCCCCTTAGAGAGTCTCTGCATACCACTGCAACCATGGGTTCCGCACTATTTCACTAATTATTTTTAGTTTTGAGCTTAACATTTTTATGTTATGCCAGCTATCATTCATTAGTCAAGAAAATGTATTAATTTCTAACAATGACATTTAGCCATGTTTTCTGAAAAACTAATGTTATGGCATAACTAATGGCATAACTTCACTTGAAAATCTAAGTTAAGCTCAAAACTGAAAAAAGAAATGTAGCCGGTTGCCTTGAAATTATAAGTATTCTCAGCTTTTTTTTTTTTTGTTTTTTTTTGTTTACAGTGTAGCACATATCATTCTGTTTATCATTATATGTGAGAATTAGGCTATCAATTTCTCCTCATTGAAAAGTCAAATGGACTCACCTTCTCTGTACAGCTATCAGAGTTGTTTTTCCAGATGTGACAACGCTTCCAAAGCTGCTCAGAACCTGAAAAAAAAATAGAATAGTGTCTTTCTCACCTATCTCAATCTCTGAAACCATCCAACTCCAATATCATATCATGACTCCCATATCCCAACTCTGCTATCTGTTTATTACCCCTCTCCCTCCTTCCCTTCTTCAGTCTGTCTCTGAGGACTTTTTTCCATAGATTGTCTTATCTTAGCAACTTTGTTTTGATTTCGTTGCCTATGTATCGAACGAGGTTCTGGCGGGGCGGAGTTAGGCTGCCTGACGAGCCTATTATTTACTTATTATATTTATTTTTCTTTCTCGCTCTTCTCTTTATCTCTGTCTTTTTTGTCAGTTAGGTTTGATCAGATTTAAAACGAAAAGCAAAGAAAAAAATATTCAAAGATGATCATAACTCTACAATGCTTTTTGGAAAGCGGCTGATAACGAAGTGTGATGCTTTCTGTGGTGTGAATCGGCTTTTCTACATCGACCTGTCGGGTCTGTATTATTCAAAGTTTGTCGTGAAAGTGTGTCTTGAAATATTCACTCCACGATGTACTTTGGGAAAGAGTCGTGAAAATTTCAAGACATGTCTTCAAAAAGATCGTGAAGTGTGTCGTCAGTTCTGAAGACACATCGGAATCGGGAAAGCCACCCCAGTTTGGCACAGACTCTGACTCTGTTTGTTGCCTCATGTTGCTTTGGAAACCCCCAACCGTGGCCAGGAATAAGCGGGTTAGATAATGGATGGATGGAAATATAAGGTGCTGATTGTCACTTTGAAAGCTGACACATAGCCTACCGATAGGCTAAAACATTTTCAATATTTGACAGTGTTAGATAAAGTGGGACATTACTTGTAAATAAAAAAAACATAAAAGAGAAAACATTTCAGGAATAAAGATGCTAAAAATATTATACGTTATTAATTTGTTATTAAGGTGAATAGATACCTAAATATGTAGGCTACATAAATACGGACCAATTGTAGCAGCAGCTGGACGTCTTTAATTACGACCGCTGACGGAGGATATAAAAAGGATGCAAAGTGTGTTACCCAAGTTAACACAGATCCATTGCAGGGCACATTAATTAAACTGTGCCCAGATAGGGGCCAATTTAGAAATGCCAATGAATTTGACCAAAATCTTATTTGTGGAGAAAGTGGTCTTGAATATTTTCTGAGATATACACCTTGAATTTATGTATAATCTGATGGTATGTAGACCTACTTGTGATATCCATACTGTAGAGGACAACTTTTTCTCTTCTTTAGTTGTGACCTCAGGTTGGTTTGGTCGGGTCTAGAGAATTCTAGATATACTGAACTAAAACAGATTCAAGACTGAAACCAAAGAATCTTCAACTTCACAGGCCTGTATTAACAGAGTCTGTACGAGTCAATTACAGCATTGTGTGGACAAGCAATTTTACCCAGGTCATGCAGCAATGTACTCTGGGGTGGGGCGGGGCACAGCACCTTTATATCTGGACAAAATAACATCTCTCACGTCACTCACATACGGCCCCATCCGCCCCATACCCAAAGCTCATCCCCCCATCCGCCCCATACCCAAAGCTCATCCCCCCATCCGCCCCATACCCAAAGCTCATCCCCCCATCCGCCCCATACCCAAAGCTCATCCCCCCATCCGCCCCATACCCAAAGCTCATCCCTGCCTGGTAGTGGCCCATCCGCCCCATACCCAAAGCTCATCCCTGCCTGGTAGTGGCCCATCCGCCCCATACCCAAAGCTCATCCCTGCCTGCTAGTGGATACTTGACATGACAACAGCATAGCAACGGGCCTTATCTATATAAGAAGTATCTCTTTTCGCAGAAAGAGAGATGTGAAGACTCTTCCATTTGAGCATTGGAATGCTAACTCATAATACAATGAGAAAGGAGTAAACATATAAAGTTGTATAAAGCACGCACATTAGTATTCCATGCTGTCAATCATGTATATGTTAGTATGTAAACATTGGTCTATATATTGGTTAACATACAAAATATACAGAAGTTCTGGCATCATCCCAGTAATGGGCCTTTGGTTCATAAATTAAACTTGACCTTAACTTCTATGCATGGCACTGTGCTTCTTTAAACTAGCCCAATCTACTTGCAGTTACCTAAAAGCTACTTTGTTATTATATAATACATCTCCAATCATATATAAATGAATTCATGTGGTGTATAAAACATTAGGTTAAACAGTATTTTCTTCAACAGTACCAAGAAAGATGAAATTGTATTTTAGCAAATGATGGCCATGCATTATTTATTAGTCCTTATCTATTCTAAGTACACTGTTGAATACATTTACATAAATGGAAAATGCGTTAGAGTTCAAGGTTTCGGCTTATATGTCATAATAAAGTTACCACCTCTTAGAAACAAGCATTTAGTCTGTTAGTTCTTTAATTTGTCTCGACGTCATGCTCACATCAATGCTGAAATCGAAATTTATGCGATGTAGTGATTATCTTACGCCTCCAGGGGGCTGTCCTACATCACAGTCCAGACAGACTGTAGCTATTTCCTCAGTCTGTACCACTCGTTTTACTACAAACCACACATCATAATAGATTTTTTTTTTGCTGTAATAGATTTGTTGATTTATTAATGACTTCTGATTTCATAACTGCAGGGATAAAAAGGGCAATGTTTAACTTTTATTCGAAGGACAATGTTTAACTTTTATTCTAATAGGTAGCCCAGTGTGACTCCATTGCCCTTTGTTAGCCCTGCAGTTATGTCGTGGTATATTTGCCCATCTTGTTTGCTGGCAGTATGAATTTCACAGTAATTCCATCAGCCCGTCTCCTGAAGAAAGACATGAAAGACATTCAGCATGAAATTTGATGACTCATTTTACACGCTTCCACAAATAAGCCAATCAAGCCACGGGAGAACTACGGCGTCATTGGATGGCGCTAAATGGCAGTTCGAAAGTTCTGAAACAGAATAAAGCCGGGTATAAGTCAAGTGCACTGCCAAGACGGATTTCATTTCGGGTGAATTCAGGTATTGTGGGACACTTTTTGGTAGGTGCTCCAGGAGACGTACAAAAGGCCTGTTTACTTACTCCAGTGATGTTTCTATAAATACGTTTATGCCTTCTTAACATTTATATGTTGGAATTAAATATAAATACACGACTGGTTCCAAGCTACACACCTTCAAACATCACATGACCCCCAATCTCACTCAGGCGGTTTGTTCAGGTATTGTGTGACAGCTTGTTTGGTAAAGTGGGACAGTCATTCTAAATAAAAAAACAAGCTTCTTGTAGTAAATTAAAACCTTGTACTAACAACACCTTTAACCCTTCTCTGCAGTGTAGTTTTAGGGACACCCCAAGCAAGTTTTAGCACCTGTCCAGACTCCACTAGCCCCTATACTCATTAATTGCCCCTATACTCATTCTTTCTTCACTCCACAAATCATGCCTTGTTCCTTTTATTCCTCCCTGATTATGCTGATCAACCTTCCTTCCTCTTTTCTTCCCTTTCTCTGCCTTTTCCCTGACTCCCTTGGGGCCATTATCTGCAACAAGTAAAATAATAAAATATTGTGAAATCTTTGTTTTTTTTAACAGCACTTGTACCACATTTAATGTATTCATGTCAACAACAGACATATTTTTATTTATTTATTTATCTATCTACCAGTTATATAGGTTAACCTGGTGATATCTATCTATCTGATATTTGTAATCCTAGGCTATAATGCTGGGTAAAGGGGGAAAGGAGGATGTTGCAGCAGGAACGTGGGGAGTGATGTATTGTGGGGTGTAAAATAGGCATGAATATGCAGCTGAATACATATTTGCAAATAAATTTAGGCTCTGTAATAACATGTTAATGCATATAGGTTGGCCATATTATAGTTTTACAGCATAAATAAAGCATACAATGCTGTCCCACTTTACCTGAACAGTGCTGCCCCACTTTACCTAGCATGTTCAGGTAATGTGGGACAGTGCCATAAAACGTTTTTTCACAGACATAAAATTATATTTTACAAATATTTTTCGTGTGTTTTAACCAGTGGTTAAAGCACTTAATTATGATCTGAAATTGTAACCTTATTTAAATTCCACTAAGAGCCTTATGGTTGAGAAGTGAAACTTACCACGTGCTTCCACTGAGAAGTCTTCCTGTAAAGATAGACCACGCCCCTTCTGATGATGACCGACCAATCAAAACCATTGTTTTGACAAGAGGCGTTGTTCTGGCGAACAGTTGATTTTCACATAGCACATACACCCAAAGCTTAGCTGTCCCACAATACCTGATGTCCCACATTACCTGAATCCACCCTATATTTTGTTTAAAGACGAAAATATACACGCGATGCGAATGAGAACAGTTCTGTGGCTTTGCTATACTGGTAAGTGCATCTCGCGGTAGAATTTGAAACATTTATAATTTCTTCACAGTCCAAGATTAATTTTAAATGCCATTGTCTCATTTGATTCCATTTTAAATAATCTATATTAATGTCATTTAATTTTGTATGCAATTGTTTTAATTGATTTTTTAAAATGGATTTTATTTTAATTCTTTGAGTTAGAGAGCTGCGCGGGAATGGGGACAGCGGTAATGGGGATGGGCTTTACGGTGTTCCCGCAGGAACGATAATGGCATGTAGCCTATGTTAGCACTGCGGTAACGGTCATGAGATATTATGGTCATTATTGAGTTGCACTGGTAACAGTGACAAAATCGTCTGCCAATAATCATGGAGATGCAAAAGGCTGACACACAAGTACTCATTCTTCTTAAAAGTGACCGTCTAGTTTGTATGGAACAACACACAAAAAAGCGTGTATGGAAAGAGTTTGCTTTGATTAAAGTTGACGGGAATATTGTTGCGTTCCTCAAATGCAACAAATGCCACGCGACTTTAAAATAGCCGATCGAGAGCTCTCGTGATGGAACCAGTGGTCTATGGGCTCACATTAATGCATGCTCGGTGCTCAGATTAAACACATTCAGTAGCCTAACGTTACGGGCATCACCGATGTTCCGGGTTTCATTTCAAGGAAGCTAGAGCTGCTTCTAGTGCCAAGCGCGAAATGACAGACGCAATCGTTCCCATGTGTGCTACAAATAAGGTAATATGTTATTTAATCGTTATTTAATGAGTTATGTGCAGGTTATTATTATTATAGCTAATGTCTCTGAAGTCGGGACGGGGGAAAGAATTTTGTCCCCATGCAGCTCTCTAAGTTAACCATTTAATCCTTGAATGCATTAGTTTTCATTGATTCCTTTTTGTTGTTTTATATAATCTCGCACCATCGGAAATGAGGACCAAATAAGGGGATTGATTGATATTACACGATATAGCCTATTTTGAAAATAATTTCGACGGGTTTTTTTTTTTTTTTTCAAAATGTCGACTCATTGAAAACTTGTTATTTTTAATATGCGATCTGCTTGATTGTATATGAGTTTTTGGCTCTTTTACATTAAGCGCTTGTATTATAAAGATCGATGGGAAAGGAATAATGTTGCTTCTGTTTGTTTGCAGAGTTGTTCTTGGGCTCTGTGGGAACCGGAAATTCACCGCACGGTAGGCCTATGGAAAGTTAGTTTTCAGCTCGAAACAGCTTCGTTGCTATTGTTAAAACATAGGTTAAAATGAAAATTATTTTACTGAAAGACTCTGGCTAAGATAAACGTTAAATGACACTGAGCATATAGTTGCGATACAATACGTTGAATGTTTTCGGCATTGTTATTTACCTGAACTTTGTTGCAAGTGATTGTTACAAGACTAATGCCGTAATTCGACAGTTTTATTTCTCTCCATTATTTTTATTTTCAATGTGCCTGATTATGCAAATATTTCAGTTGGTCACATTTACTTTAAAATACCTTACCTGCATTAGAAATGTGTCTTGAGCCGATATATTATTATCCCCTATAATTAATACAGATCATTGCGGATTTATCCCCAATAGACTCCTAACAGATAATATCAGACGTAGCCTACGTTGAACATAAGGCGTCATTCCCAAAAATTAAAAAAACTAACTTGTTTATTAAGATGGGATGCAGAAAAAGCCTTTGATAGGGTGGTATGGCCATATATATTTGAAACTGCTAGGGCTTTTGGATTTCATTTATATTTTATTTCATGATTAAAAGCAATGTATAGAAACTCAAATGCACAATATAAGGTTAATGGCACTCTATCTAGGCGTTTCAAAATGTCTCTGGGAACAAGGCAAGGAGATTCGCTTCCCCCATTAATAATTGCTCTATGTATGGAACCTTTGGCTGAATCCATAAGACAAGTAAATATAAAAGGAATAACTATAGGCCATGAAACTCATAAAATATCACTATATGCTGATGATGTCACAGTGTATCGACCATCTCCAGAAGACTCCTTACCAGTGCTATTCAAAACCATCTGTGAATATATTACATACTCAGGGTATAAACTGAACGAAAATAAGTGTGAAGCGATGGTTATAGGAGAACAACTGAAGAGACATCCAAAATACATAATAAATTTAAATGGAATCAAAATAAAATAAAGAATTTAGGTATTGCAATCCCAAGAACTTAAATAATTTTATACCACTGTAACTACCAAACCCTAGAAAATAAAATCAGGCAGAACTTAAATAGATGGAGAACAATACCAGAATCTATATAAATGAGTGGATACTATAAAAAATGTAAGTGCTGCCACAATTCCTTTTTCCATTTCAGGCACAACCACTCCCCATACCCTCAGTTAGATTTAAGAAATGGAATGATATCAAATTTAATCTGGAATAATAAAAAGCATAGGATCAAATTCAAAAAATTAACCTCTTCAAAAGAAAATGGCGGTCTGGCACTCCCAAATTTATGTAATTATTTTAGTGTTATACACGAATTAAAAGTATAATGATCTTGGGTCAATGATAGTTCCTCAAAAAAATGGCGAAGAATAGAGAGTACAACTGTGTATATTTCAATTAAAACACTGCCTTTTATTGGAAAAGATATTAAGCAAAATAAAGCACAAAATTAATGGGTAAATAATACGCTCACCACATGGAAACACATGTAAGACTCAGAACTTAAATAATTATTACTTCGTAGAGAAATGTCATGAGATCCAGATTTTACACCAAATAAAATCGACAATATTTAAAAAACATGGTCAATAAAATGATTGAAAAGGTACTCTCAGCTGATCAGGAATGGTATAGACTCATTTGAATCATTGTCATTAAAATTTGGATTACCGCAATCTCATTTCTTATATCTTCAGATTCGCAGTTATGCACAGACTAAAATAATAGAACAAGCAAATCCTAAAGTACACTCACTAACAAAGTTTATCATTGAAAATCAAAATAACGAAAAAGAAAAATTACCTGTCCAAAATATATAAAATATTGAAAATGGCTTAGAAAGGGAGGAGATCAACACAAGATTAAATGGAACTTTACAACTTGCGTGTGAATCACAACTTGCCCAGCTAGCTGCGCAGTTTTTAAGAGATGAGATGAAAGCGTTAGGGCAGAAACATACCTCACGCAAATACGCGAACGTGACGCTTCGCGGTACCGCGAACAGTTTTTTCTTTTGCCATGACATTTGTGAAAGACAAACCGGAGGAAAGCACAGATGGAACAAGAAAGTTGTTTACTGTTGTTGTCTGCTATAGTGTCCCTCGCTGCAACGCTCTGGCTTGTCTTTCACAAATGTCATGGCAAAAGAAAAACTGTTCCCGTAGCTCGAAGCATCCACATTCGCGTATTTGCGTGAGGTATGTTTCGGCCCCTTAGGCCTAGTACATACTCTACGCAAGGGACATGAACGCCAACGCAGATTCGGGACATACGCGAGGTCTTTGCTTACATACTATACGCGCGTGTATGGGCTTCTTTTCGCCCTGTCCGCTAGTTGGCAACCTAGGCTAATCTGGTTGGAGCGAGTATCCTTAAACCGGAAATTATTACTTCTTTGTGTGTTGTCTGCAATTCTGCAGTTATTGAACAGTATTTACATTTAGCACCTCTAACGGAAACGCGTGGAATTGCACCACACGTTTGCGTCGCGTTACAAAATTTGGACTGCACATTTTGCTACGCAAGAACGCGAGAAACGCCCCCTGCGTTGCTCTTTGCGTCGTTGCGCGCGTTCCTTGCGTAGAGTATGTACCAGGCCTTAGGCTACACTGCACGCGGAATAAGGTGACGTCAACACGAGCAGCGTTCCGTTTCTCTCTTTACACTGCCAGGATTTCAAAATTGGCATAGCAGCAACTCCGTTGCGACAGAATATAGGCTACTCCAAGACACAAACATTCAGTTCCAACACTCAAAACAATTTTAGTGTTCGTAGCTTCTTTATTGTAATTTTATATACAAGTTATAATATCTCCTGCTTTATGAAAATTGATTTGGTATTTTGCCAAATTGTCTGTCTCCCTCAGTGTGTTGACTGAGAGTTGATGGCCAACTTCTTCGCGAGGCTTCAGTGCATCTCTCAATTGTCGTTATTTCTCTTTGTTTTAGCGATACGTTCTGAGAAGTGCTTGGACGATGGTTGCAGAAATGTGACCAAAGTCTGGCGTTCTCAAAACGGGAATGACAACAAGGTGTGGTCCAGGAAGAATGCCATTCCGGAGTGCACATTCTCACCTCCGCCTGAAACTTGGTACCATATCTGCAAAAAAAAACGAATTTGTTTTTATGGTGACCAACGATTCAGCGCTGGGTGTAACCTTCAGATACGAAGCAGCTGGACAGCACTTGAACTCGGAAAGAAAGAGTGAGGAAGGTGACCAAGAATGCCCTATACAATACATACAGACTAACATTGCTGTACTTATCAGGCAATGTCATATCTGTTATGTGTAAATATGAAATGAAAGCATGTAAAATGTTCTAAGCACATGTACTTTGATTTCAGAATGCCCCAAGTTGGAGCCAGACCCAGACCAACCAGGTAATGCTGTACCCCAGGGAGCAATACCTTGCTACAGCAACAACTGAGCATTTATAAGCCAAAAGAACACACATGTACACATACATTATATACAGTTACAGACTAGAGCATTTGGCAAGAGAGAGTGAGAGAAAATAAGCACATGAATCTTGAATTTAAGGGAAATGGAGTGTATGTGTGTGTGTGTGTGTGTGTGTGTGTGTGAGAGAGAGAGAGAGAGAGAGAGAGAGCGAGACTAATATAGAATTGGCCCTAGATAGATAGTTTAGTGGAGGTGGAGTCAGTGTTTGAGCTGAGCGCAGCGGAGTGGTGAGTTCTTTCCACCACTGGGGAGCTAGGGTGGAAAAGCTCCGCAGTCGGGATTAGCGAGAGCCGTTAACGCGGAGGGAGGGAAGTGCAAGTCGCCCTGCAGCAGCAGAGCGAAGTGGTCGAGCAGGAACATAGTGCTGGATTAAGTCCTGTAGGTTAGGAGGGGCCTGACCTTTTGGCTGCAGTGTAGGCCAGGGTCAGAACTTTGAACCTGATCCTGACCGCAACCGGCAGCCAGTGGAGTGACCTCAGCAGGGGGGTGACGTGTGAGAACTTCGGGAGGTTGAACACAAGCCGAGCAGCGTTTTCTGGACCAGTTGTAGGGGCAGAATGGCGCAGGCTGGTAGGCTTGCGAGAAGGGAGTTGCAGCAGTCACCTCACGTCTGGTGACCATGGTCTGGACAAGAAGCTGGGTGGAGTAGGTGGTCCAGGTGGTCATTACAGTCTATCAGTGAGTTTAAGTGTATCTGCTAGCTCCTTACATGCAAATTTAAAAGTGGATATTATGGGCTATCGTCTTGTAAATGCATGTGATGCTTGGATAGGGCCTACCTGATATTAAAATTTTAGAGCTTTTAAATACACCTGAACCAAACATACATTTTTTAGAGACTTCTCACTGCCATCTCTCACCGTGCTATTTTTCATTGTTCCATAGCTCAGGTGTAGAGGCACATAATAGCCTTTACTGGCCACCAATACTATGAAAGAATGCAAACACATAGCAGAACAATATTTACATATAAATTAATTGGTAGAGTAGCTAGTAAGACGACACAACGTGGTTCAGCAGTACTTACTTTCTAGAAACACAGGTCAAGCTTCAACCAACCAAGATCCAAAAACTGGTGTGCTTGGAAAATACATAAAAAATGAACATATTTTAGGTGAACAGCCTAACATGTTGCATCATGTACACAATTCACCTATTATTTCAAGCCCCATTGGCCGTTTTTGCAACATCAACATAGTGAATGTCACTGAACTGTAGCTCCTAAGCCCCAAGCTATGCATGGTAGAGGTTTCAGATGTTGTTGAAATTGGCAGAGTTGTAACATTTTCCTTTTTTATTTTTTATAGCTAACGATACTCGTCCCACCAAGAGCCCTTCGACTCCCCAAGGTATGTATGTAGAGGAGTACGGCAAAGAGGTTTCAGATGTTGGTGAAATTGGCAGAGTTGTAACATTTTCCTATTTTTTTTTATAGCTAACGATACTCGTCCCACCAAGAGCCCTTCGACTCCCCAAGGTGTGTATCCAGCTGGAGCATGGCAAAGATTTTTGAGGATGTAGGAAATGGTGGAAATGTTCCTATTTTATTACAGCTACTGGTACTTGCCTCAGAGCCACAGAGACAGAAGTCCCCAAGGGAACATGTTTATAACCAACATTTCAAAATTGAAAAATGTCTTCATTTCAAATTCAGTTCTCTCTTTCATTCCTTTTGGGAAAGTGGTCATTTTGTAGCACTACCCCAAGTTATGTTAAGTTATATAGGCTTGGAATATGATATTATAATTATATAATATACCCCCCCACACACACACACACACACAAAATATGCCTTACAAAAAAATAAACTTAGCTATCTATATACATTCGCTGACTGTGTTAATTTCCCTTTACATTACAGCAGGAAATCAAAAGACAATGGCAAGAACTTACGATCGGTGATTTCTCTCATTTCATCTCTTCTATTGACCACCTCTTCAGGCATGAAAAGCTGACAGCGAGGTCCCCTTTGGTTAAGCTTACAGACACACCTGTAATCACAAGCCATTTGCAGCTATTGACAGCTACTCTTGCCATGTATTCCTTTTGAATACAATTAAAAGCTGCTTCCATAGGGTCTGATTTAAGCGGAAAGTCTTCCTCATTCCTCTCCATATCTGTGGCCTCAAGCGGTGTTCCACGGCCAATTGGGCTACTTAGGGTTGAATGCCGCGGTGGGTGAGGTAGAAATAGGCAAATTGAAGTCTGTGATCACAATCCTGAGAACGTCGCGCCCCTCTGTCTGCCATTACAATCCACTACCCATTTTTTTGGTAGGTTGGATCCCGGTGGTGTTCGTGCTGGTGTCCTTCCTGCCTCCCCTCCTGATTGGGATCTGCTGCAAAATGAAATCCAATCCAAAGTGCTGCCCGCGAGCATGTGAGTACTGCTGACCATAACTGCTGACCATGTGAAACCTCATAACGACTGACCATGTAAAACCGTAACCTCATAACGCCTGACCGTGTAAAACCGTAACCTCATAACTACTGACCGCGTGAAACCGTATCCTCGTAACTACTGACCGTGTGAAACCGTAACCACATAACCATCAGCTGAACTCGACCGCATTTCGGAACCCCTCTGTGACCAAACCTTAATGTTATGTTGATAAATAGAAAATTATTCATTTTCATTTTTGCTCTTCCCGGCAATTATATTTTGATGCAGACAGAAGGTTTCCGCTTGACACACTGATGAGGCAGAATATGATACCATGTAACATACATTTCAGTACAATTGTGTTTCTGCATCTGGAATGTCAGCTTAACTTCATACATACATTAATTCATGAAAGAGAAGTGGGTTTTGATGTTGATGATTTTTTTCCTTCTACGGGTTGAATCATCTGTAGACTACAAAAAAAAAAAAGTACAAAGTCTTGTTCTGCCTGGACTCCCTGTGCCCGATACTCAGCTCCACACCCCCCCCCCCCCCCCCACCCAGCTTCTCCCCCAACAGTGCACGTGGAAGGACAGGGGGGGCAATCGGACCTCAATGCCACGCCCCTGCTGCCCCTACCCAGCACTGTTGCCGGCCCGCCCCCATCCAACGGCTACAACCGCGACTGCAATGGAGACAGCTCAGGTAAGTCACCTCCAAGCTCTATGTATCTATGTAACAATGTGGGAAGATTAGGCATTTTGTTAGCTTTTTTTTTGAACGCTGCAAGTAATATATTTCCTTGTAAAAAGGGGGTAATCCCAAACGCGCTACAGGCCGGCTCTATAAAAAGGACTAATAGGTTCTCAACAAAAGGACCAGCGAACTGAAAGAATACCTTACCTGGACCACTTCACTAGGACTAACCCGAGATAAGGAGGACTGGAGCAAAAAATTATTTAATGGGACTGACGTTTCGACGTCAACAACGTATTTTTCCTTTTGACTCTGAAGAAGACGTCGTTGACGTCGAAACGTCAGTCCCATTAAATAATTTTTTGCTCTGAGCTCTGTGTGCTCCAGTCCTCCTTATCTCGGGTTAGTCCTAGCGAAGTGGTCCGGATAAGGTATATTCTTTTAATATATTTCCCTGTTATTCCTGTTAGTAGGGAATCTCCAATGATGTTATTATATTATCATCTCCTATTAGTATTATGTATTAGTATTATGAAATATCATCTCATTCTTTATTATTATAACTGAATTATTGTCTATGGACCCTGTGGGCCATTTACCTTCCTCTGGCCATTTTTATACTTATTTGGCCGGGAGGCACCGGTCCAGTATGTCTGTGCACCCCACTTCATAGAAACATATACTGTCAAGAATATTTGTTCTCAATGACGGGCAGTATGTAAATGATATGAATTGTGAAGGGTAAGGCTGCTGCAGATAGGTGTCAAATAGGTTTTTATTGTAAGACTGATTTGTTCATTATCTCTCACCAGTATGATCGTGGGACATACGGCGTGACATAGAAGAGGACAAAGTGGGTTTATGGGATGCTGGAATTTTTGTTTTGTTTTGTTTTGTTTATTGGTGATGAGGATAATACAAGGATTGGGGGGGGGGGGGGGGGGTCGTGGTAATGTGGGATCTAGTTTGATTAGATCCTTCATTACAGTCTATTACCATCCATTCCACCCTTAGTTTAAACGGGGCTGGCCAGCGAAGGATGGGCTCCCCCTCTCTAGCCAGGTTCCTTCTGAGATTTCCTCCCATTGGGGAGTTTTTTCTTCCCACCGGGGAGTTTTTTTTTTACCTCGTTTTGCTGGTTGGGGGTTCAGACAGGGGCGCAGATGGGATTTTTAAACTGGGGGGGACCAAGCTGTCAGCAAATGATTCCAACTCAATTGGTTATTTTGTGTAAATACTATATATATATATATAAAACGTCATGCCTTCTGCATGTGTTTTATTTAGAAGAAGAAGAATTTATTTAGAAGAACCTCATTCTCAGCACAGAAACTTAAATTGTATTCTGACCAAAAAACAAAAGAACCTACAGTACAAAAAATAATAATGAAATAAAATTGAAATGATTCACACATAAATAAAAATAAATAAGTATAGCCTACATGGCATGAAATGTGAAATGAAATACAAACTTTAAATTAAATATTAGGAATTCCCTCTGTAAGTATGTACATTTTTTCCAATAATAAACAAAATTGATTAAAAAAAAGAATTCTCTCTGCAGCCAAACAAATTTATCCTCTAGAACCAGACTCAATAGGTCCCCAAAACATCTCTCCTCCTTTCATTTCCCTGAATACATAGAACCAGACTCAATAGGTCCCAAAAACATCTCTCTTCCTTTCATTTCCCTGAATACATAGAACCAGACTCAATAGGTTCCAAAAACATCTCTCCTCCTTTCATTTCCCTGAATATATTGCTGGGCAATATCTTGTCTGCCCAGTTTGTCAAGTTTGTCTTGGTGAATATGGCACACAGCAATGCCATTGAGCCTTTTTTGAGTCATGGTTGATCGCAACCATGTTTTCAATCTGCGTAACGCACTGAAGCTGCGCTCTGCCTCCGCAGATGATATAGGCACCACCATCAGCAGCCTTACTAGTGTCTCTACCTGATCAAACAGGCCATGGAACATGGAATTCTAAAATTTTGGACATCATGGAACATGGAATTCTAAAAAATTGACAGTTAATGAAATGAAACGAAAACCCCAACGTTTATGCTTGTAGATGCTAGATTTCAATTCTTTTCCGACTTCAAAATTCCGATTTACGAGTACAACTGAACGCACCATTAGGAGGCGGGCAGCACAAACACCGGGCTATCAATGGATCAGCTGTGCAGTGTTATTAACCGAGGATTAACGTTACGTGGAAAATTGAATACCTTGCTTTCCCTTACTCAGCGAGGATCTGCTCCAGCCTTCCCCTTTCTTGAATCAGTGTAATGTGGATTGATCACTGACAAGGCTACTGTCGCTGCCATTTCAAGTTTGTGCTGCAATGTAAGTTAACTAACTAACGGAACTTTGATCCTCTTTTTTACCTATGTTTGTCATACATAGGCCATTAGGCCTACTTATCAAATAAAATAATGTCCTATAGCCAGCCTACTATGCTTATTTGTTAAGTAACCAGTGTGACAATCAGAAAATAACATATTTATTTCGCTGATTAAACTGCTTTCTCTTCACTACCGCTCTCTCTCTGCACTGCTTGTGAAACTCGCTCTAACATGCACCACTGGCCCGCTTCTCTCTCTCTCTCTCTCTCTCTCTCTCTCTCTCTCTCTCTCTCTCTCTCTCTCTGTCTCTCTCTCTCTCTCTCTCTCTCTCTCTCTATCTCTCTCTCTCTCTCTCTCTCTAGTTGGGGGGGGGGGGGGGGATCGTGGTCACTATAAATCTGGGGGGGATATGTCCCCCCCGTCCCCAGTGCCATCTGTGTCCATGGGTTCAGACCTGGTTTTTTGCTCAATTTTCCTTCTGTTTCTCTGTGCAGCGTCTTTGTGACAGTTCTCTGTCAAAAGCCCTATACAAATAAAATAAAATAAAATAAAATAAAATAAAATAAAATAAAATAAAATAAAATAAAATAAAATAAAATTGAATTGAATTGAAGACTCAAACCAAAGACGATCTTCAGGTGCACCGAGGAAGGGGAGGGATTTGTTTTATTTTTATTCTTGTTGTAACTAAACTGTTAGGCTTGTTAACATGATTAATTTTATATATATATATATATACTGTATATATATTATTGGCACCCCTGGTAAAGATGAGTAAAAAAGGTTATAAAAAATGTACCGTCTGGTGAATTAGCTTAATCTCACACTGATAAAATGAGAAAAATCCAACCTTTAATTTAAGTAAATTTATTATGAGAAAAAAAAATCCCTCATCAAGAAATAATCATTTTTAACAAAACCACACGTGCCACAATTATTGACACCCCTGCATTTGTATATAGAATGAAGCAAACATTTTAAATATTTGGTCCCATATCCTTTGCATGCCATGACTTCCTGATGTCTGTGACCCAACAACATCAAAAGACTCTTGATATATTATTTTCTGGTACTCTTACAAGCGATACTATAACGTCTCTGCATTTGAATGGAGTCATCAAGGGTCTGACGTATTAAACAAGCCTTAAACCATCACTCTGCTGCCAGAAATACAGTAGATATGGATGGATAACTTGAAGGGTTTCTTCTAAAAAGGATATGCGACCAAACATTAAAAATGATTACTTTATTCTATGTATAAATGCACTGTATATATATATATATATATATATATATATATATATATATATATATATATAGCTATATACACATATATATATATACACTGCCTGGCCAAAAAAAAAGTCGCCGTTGCACCCGTCATGCATAGTGCTCACTATACAAACCTCTGGAGGCAGTGTTATGATCTGGGTTTGCTTCAATTGGTCAGGTCTAGGCTCAGCAACGTTATGCAGCAATAAAATCGTCGGTCAGCTGAGTACCTGAATATACTGAATGACCAGGTTATCCCATCAATGGGAATATTCCAGGACGACAATGCCAAGATTCATCAGGCTCAAATTGTGAAAGAGTGGTTCAGGGATCATGAGGAATCATTTTCACACATGAATTAGCCACCAGAGTCCTGACCGTAACCCCATTGAAAGTCTTTGTGATGTGCTGGAGAAGACTTTACGGAGTGGTTCGACTCTCCCGTTATCAATACAAGATCTCGGCCAAAAATTAATGCAACTCTGGATGGAAATAAATGTTGTGACGTTGCATAAGGTTGTCGAAACAATGCCACGACGAATGCACGCCGTAATCAAAGCTGAAAGCGGTCCAACAAATTATTTCTACAAATTGTTACTAATATAATGAATCAATAATATTTGTAACTAAAGTAGGTTAGCTTAAGTGTTAGTAAGTAATTATGGATTATATATAATATTATCTATAATCCATAATTACTTACTAACACTTCAGTTTAGTCTCTCTAACAGAACACATTTGCTAATGCTGGATGTAAACAGGAATGATGTGATATGAATGTTATAATCTGCCCCTCTATGGGACTTTGATCATGCATCTGATTGCGTGAACTCACTCCCCTTCTGCAGAATGAAGAACAATTATTCACAGTTCCTGCCTCGTACCTTTTTTTAAAAACTCTTGGGAGTCTAACAGGCTATATAGAAAAAAGTTTGTGTGGTAGCCGGAGATTATACTAAAACAAAGTCCATCATATACTGCAATAGCCCATGCAGAAACTAGCGTATTTGTATTTTTAGAAGACCAGCTAAACAACCGTTAACAAATTATCCCACCTTGTTACATTATGCATTGATATTATGATCAACCATTTCCACTAATCAAGTATTCAATCGTGCATTCGGACAACGTCTGAATAAAAGGAAATCAGAAATACGACTTAATCCATCTGTCAATGCTTGTCAAAGGTGTATATCTTTATCCATAAGCACCATCGATAGCTACTATACAACACAATCGATTTAATGCACAATAAATGCAAAGTATGTATTTTTCCTGCTTGGGGGATTTATATTAAAGTCAAATCGGATGGCATATGTTGCACGGAAATGCTTTATTGGCTTTTGAATAATAGGTTATGAATGATGAATTGCTTGGGAAGTCCCCGAAATGAGAAACTCGCCATGGACTGACACACCCACACAGTGGCTCTCCTCCCACTTCGGCGCACGGCGACTCAAACAGGCTCAAGAGTGTGACAATCCATGACGAAATTGAGTTAAATAGGAAAATAAGTCAGGAGAAACAACCCTTAAAGTGATCCATCCACTGCATATCTGACAACAAAGTGATGGTTTGAGGCTCGTCTTATGTGCTACTCGGGTAAGGGTATGGTAAAAAAAAAAAAAAAAAACTCTTCATTTTCGCCTTAAAGTCACACCAGAGGCGCAATCGAACCGCTCCGCTCAAGTCGCAACGGTTTCCCGTTTCCCTTCAATGCAGTCTCTCATTTTTTAACCAATCTCTGGAACTGGTTAACATGCATTCTGATAGTCTCTGTATAGTCTTATCCGCTGACAACAAGTTTATGAATATTCAGACTACGTTTCTGCATGTTAGCTAGCTGTCTAGCCAAAAACGTCTGCTAGCCAAAATTTTATGTATTTCATATGTTCCATTCCCCATGTTCCAATCACAACAAAACATTGTGGATCTAATCTTTAAATTTTAATCTGAAAGAGAACCAAATTCATATATTTAGCTGTTGAATTTGACAAATTTCTCACGGACCGCCCTATAGACAGTTCAGGGTACAGCCATCAGTTTCAGAAAATCGTGTGGGAAGCACTGTAAAATGCCCCCCTGGTGACCTTATAGTTGAGAAAACATGCTTAGTTTTGCCCCACGTTCCTTGTGACCTAAGGGGAAAAAAATGTAAGCCTGTTTTTTTCTATAATAGGGGCACCCTAATCGCACGAGACAGGCAGGGCGGCAGTGTAGCACAGCGGTTAAGGAACTGGGCTTGTAACCGAAAGGTTGCAGGTTCGATTCCCAGGTACGACACTGCCGTTGTACCCTTGAGCAAGGTACTTCACCTGCATTGCTTCAGTATATATCCAGCTGCATAAATGGATACTATGTATAAATGCAAAATGCTGTGTAAGTCGCTCTGGATAAGAGCGTCTGCTAAATGCCTGTAATGTAAATGTAAATGTAAATGCTTGTCACCCTCAAAAGTGCCTTCTCAGAAAGTCTGGGAATGCCACCGAGAGACACACTCTTGCTTAAGGTCTCAGTTTTTGTGTGTCTGATGTAATTTAGCCAAAACTAATATTCACTCCAACCCAGTTGGGGGGCTATGTCGGCATGCAGGTGCAGCGGGTGTAGCTCGGCTAGTTCGCCAAGTAAGCACAGTGAGGTGCGGTAAAGCGAAGGCCTCGTAGCAGGTTACCGTGACAACACTCTCTGGCGACGCAACCCTCAGGATCAAAATAACGACGTTACCCTTAGCTATCGGCGATTTCGTCTTTACCTGATTGGTAACGCGTTCGCTTACGAGTGAGAGGAGCGGGGTGCAAATCTCACCTTGGACTTCTGAGTAAAAGCTTCTCTCTTTCTATACGGTTACACAGGCCCTTCCAACCCAGGTGGGGTCCCCACGTTGGTGCATGTGGGATAGGTTCCCCTTTTTCACTTTTCGCCCCTGCCCCTTAGAGAGTCTCTGCATGCCACTGCAACCATGGGTTCCGCACTATTTCACTAATTATTTTTAGTTTTGAGCTTAACATTTTTATGTTATGCCAGCTATCATTCATTAGTCCAGAAAATGTATGAATTTCTAACAATGACATTTAGTCATGTTTTCTGAAAAACTACTGTTATGGCATAACTAATGGCATAACTTGACTTGAAAATCTAAGTTAAGCTCAAAACTGAAAAATAAATGTAGTCGGTTGCCTTGAAATTATCAGTATTCTCAGCTTTTTCTTTTTCTTTTTTTAAACAGTGTAGCACATATCATTCTGTTTATCATTATATGTGAGAATTATCAATTTCTTCTCATTGAAAAGTCAAATGGACTCACCTTCTCCGTACAGCTATCAGAGTTGTTTTTCAGATGTGACAACGCTTCCAAAGCTGCTTAGAACCTGATCTCTGTCTCACTGCCTGGGTGTGTATTTACGGAAATTCACACACCCGCAGCCCAGCCCCTCACATGATGTGCCTGAATTACCAGTATTCTCAAAACTGAAAGTGAAAAAAATAGAATAGTGTCTTTCTCACCTATCTCAATCTCTGAAACCATCCAACTCCAATATCATGTCATGACTCCAATATCCCATAACTCTGCTATCTGCTTATTACCCCTCTCCCTCCTTCCCTTCTTCAGTCTGTCTCTGAGGACTTTTCCCCTAGATTCTCTCATCTTAGCAACTGTTTTATCAACTGCATGGATGGTCCCCGCTGCTCTTAAGAGGGCTGTCGCGAGGGCCGTGTAGCGGCGAATTCTCAAGCGGTTGCTACATGGGGAATTTAATAGCATAGGGTACAATTGGCTACCAAATTGGGAGAAAAACAGGAAGAAATAAACAAGTTTAAAAAAGGGAAGTAACATCACAGACGTAAACATTCATGTGACCATGAACAGACATGCACGATATATAATGGCTATCGGCCAATGAAAGAACACTAAGCTTCAGCACGTGATTGCAGACTGCAAGTTGTTTTTCTGGTTAACCAGGCCCATTAACGGTCACTATACGTCCTCATAAATGTGAATCAACAGCAGCCTATGGGAAATCAACCCCCAATCATGCCAAATATTGCCACTGTCTGAGATTATTCTGATAATAAAATGCAATGTAGTAGCATTCCTCTTTACTGTGTAAAGAACCAGTTTGGCACAGACTCTGACTCTGTGTGTTGCCTCATGTTGCTTTGGAAACCCCTAACCCTGGCCAGGAATAAGTAGGTTAGATAATAGATGGATGGATGGACATATAAAGTGCTGATTGTCACTTTGAAAGCTGACACATAGCCTACCGATAGGCTAAAACATTTTCAATATTTGACAGTGTTAGATAAAGTGGGACAGTGGGATTCAGGTAAAGGGGGAAAACATTTCATGAATAAAGATGCTAAAAATATTATACGTTATTAATTTGTTATTAAGGTGAATAAATACCAAAATATGTACATAAATACAGGCCAATTGTAGCAGCAGCTCCCGTCTTAAATTAATTACAGAATAGATTGCATCCACACAGCAAGTTAAGGAAAAGAGAAGAGGGAAGTGATGGGAATAAACAAAATAAAGAAAGGTGAGCAGCACACAGGTAGCAAGGGAGGAAGACTTAATCTGTGGAGGGAGGAAGAAATGAGACGAGAAATAGAAGAGTATCAAGAGCAAGTGGAGACAGGCCTGAGTCCTAGACTTAGATTCTTAATAAACACATTATGACAGGTATGTTACTCATCAATAGAGATGCAAATCCCTGTGACATTTTCACCCCAAGCCTGACCACAGAGGCGAGAAGAATTTATATGAATAAAAATAGTTTTTTATCACATGATGCACAATAATGCTTTTTAATGATACATAGGTTAGTGGCCCACTTTGTCTATACAAAAGTGCCCCACTCAACCTGAAAGTTACACTTCAGTAAATATGGGTGTCAGATGGTGTTTAAAGATATATCGCATTTATTTAGAAACAAATTATAACGTTATTTCACCATAAGAATGTTGATAAGGCCTTATTTAAATGAAAAGTAAATAATTTGAGTAGGTATTGACTCACTTTGATAGTTTAAAGAACGATTTGCCAAAAAGTGTCCCATTTTACTACAAACCACCCATGATTATTAATGACCATTTAAATGTTTTGCATTAGATCCGTGCTACAATCTGTAATTCAATAGGTGGCGATGTTATGCTTTGAAGTTTCAGAGGAGGGTTAACACGCTCTAAAGAAAGTCAATACTCCAAAATTTCAAGGCAACTTGGATATGAGAAAATAATTTGATTGAATATATAGCCTAGGTGTAAAGCTTCAAAAACACAATAGGTCCAGTGACGCCGGATTAATTTTTGGCTTGGAGGGTCCAGAAACGGAGGCTTATTATTAGGGTTATTGGGCCTGTTTTGTATGGAAAAAGCCTCTGCATCGTTAAGGCTACATTCAGGAAACGCTAAACGGCACGTAGGCTACATGACGAATCGATAATAATCAAGATAACAACAGACATGGCAATAGCACTGGATACATTTGCTTTTATTTTATTTGGTTGACACATTTGGTTGTCATATATGGTCGGAAATAATTTGATAGTTTTGGCTGTTGGAGTAGCCTCGGCCAATCGAGAAATGCGCTCACAGACCTTAACAAAAATGGAACGAACCACAAAGGTAAAACAATCGAAGACACCACAAATCTGAATAGCCTACAATTCTAAATGATATTAAGCAAAAGCCTACATGAGAAAATTGTTTGTAAATGGTAAATTAAGACAATAGCCTACCTGCTGGTGGAGTGGACGTCTTAATTACGGCCGCTGACGGAGGATATAAAAAGCTCTCGACAAGAATTAGAAGTTTTGCGTATAGCGTATATTTACAAAAATCAATAAAGTTGATAAGGTAAAACATTAAATATCTTTAATTTGTACTGTTTCCAATTAAACATATGTAAAAGAAAAAATACAAATCACTGCTTTCTGCTTTTATGTGCATTTTACATACTGTCCCAACTTTTTTGGAATTGGGGTTTGTAATTTAGATTTTTCTTAGTAATTTCTTTTGCAATAATCTACCGCATCAACCGGACCATCCCAGACATGTGGGCCCCTTTTTTAAAGGACAAATCTACTCTGTTGATGTGCCAGATTGAATATGTTCCAGATAGTGAGCACAGGATAGTGAGCACAGTTAGGCAGGGTGGGGCAGAACATCTCCGAGTGTTGGGGACCGAAAGCTAAAATTTTCAGAGGTGCTGAAAATCTGACTGCAACAAAAAGTCGAGGATTAAATGCATAAAATGTTATGTGTTCCTTTGTCTCCAAATGGACAGGAACGTTTTTTTTTTTTTTCCATAGTGGGTCACCCAAAGCGACACTATGTGGCGCCAGTATCCCAGAAGGGATAGGATGCAAAGTGTGATACCCAAGTAAACACAGATCCATTGCAGGGCACGTGAATTCAACCGTGCCCAGATAGGGGCCAATTTAGAAATGCCAATGAATTTGACCTGAATCTAATTTGTGGAGAAAGTGGTCTTAAATATTTTCCGATTTATACACCTTGAATTTATGTATAATCTGATGGGATGTAGGCCTACTTGTGATATCCGTACTGTAGAGGACAACTTTTTCTCTTCTTTAGTTGTGACCTCAGGTCGGTTTGGTCGGGTCTAGAGAATTCTAGATATACTGAACTAAAACAGATTCAAGACTGAAACCAAAGAATCTTCAACTTCACAGGCCTTTATTAACAGAGTCTGTACGAGTCCATTACAGCATTGTGTGGACAAGCAATTTTACCCAGGTCATGCAGCAATGTACTCTGGGGTGGGGCGGGGCACAGCACCTTTATATCTGGACAAAATAACATCTCTCACGTCACTCACATACGGCCCCATCCGCCCCATACCCAACGCTCATCCCTGCCTGGTAGTGGCTACTTTTGCATGCCAACAGCATAGCAACGGGCCTTATCTATATAAGAAGTATCTCGTTTCACAGAAAGAGAGATGTGAAGACTCTTCCATTTGAGCATTGGAATGCTAACTCATAATACAATGAGAAAGGAGTAAACATATAAAGTTGTATAAAGCACACACATTAGTATTCCATGCTGTCAATCATGCATATGTTAGTATGTAAACATTGGTCTATATATTGGTTAACATACAAAATATACAGAAGTTCTGGCATCATCCCAGTAATGGGCCTTTGGTTCATAAATTAAACTTGACCTTAACTTCTATGCATGGCACTGTGCTTCTTTAAACTAGCCCAATCTACTTGCAGTTACCTAAAAGCTACTTTGTTATTATATAATACATCTCCAATCACATATAAATTAATTCATGTGGTGTATAAAACATTAGGTTAAACAGTATTTTCTTCAACAGTACCAATAAAGATTAAATTGTATTTTAGCAAATGATGGCCATGCATTATTTATTAGTCCTTATCTATTCTAAGTACACTGTTGAATACATTTACATAAATGGAAAATGCGTTAGAGTTCAAGGTTTCGGCTTATATGTCATAATAAAGTTACCACCTCTTAGAAACAAGCATTTAGTCTGTTAGTTCTTTAATTTGTCTCGACGTCATGCTCACATCAATGCTGAAATCGAAATTTATGCGATGTAGTGATTATCTTTCGCCTCCAGGGGGTTGTCCTACATCGCAGTCCAGACAGACTGTAGCTATTTCCTCAGTCTGTACCACTCGTTTTTACTACAAACCACACATCATAATAGATTTTTTTTTCTGTAATAGATATGTTGATTTATTAATGACTTTTGATTTCATAACTGCAGGGATAAAAAGGGCAATGTTTAACTTTTATTCGAAGGACAATGTTTAACTTTTATTCTAATAGGTAGCCCAGTGTCACTCCATTGCCCTTTGTTAACCCTGCAGTTATGTCGTGGTATATTTGCCCATCTTGTTTGCTGGCAGTATGAATTTCACAGTAATTCCATCAGCCCGTCTCCTGGAGAAAGACATGAAAGACATTCAGCATGAAATTTGATGACTCATTTTGCATGCTTCCACAAATAAGCCAATCAAGCCACGGGAGAACTACGGCGTCATTGGATGGCGCTAAATGGCACGTTCTAAAGTTCTGAAACAGAATAAAGCCGGGTATAAATCAAGTGCACTGCCAAGACGGATTTCATTTCGGGTGAATTCAGGTATTGTGGGACACTTTTTGGTAGGTGCTCCAGGAGACGTACAAAAGGCCTGTTTACTTACTCCAGTGATGTTTCTATAAATACGTTTATGCCTTCTTAACATTTATATGTTGGAATTTAATATAAATACATGACTGGTTCCAAGCTACACACCTTCAAACATCACATGACCCCCTATCTCACTCAGGCGGTTTGTTCGGGTATTGTGTGACAGCTTGTTTGGTAAAGTGGGACAGTCATTCTAAATAAAAAACAAGCTTCTTGTAGTAAATTAAAACCTTGTACTAACAACACCTTTAACCCTTCTCTGCAGTGTAGTTTTAGGGACACCCCAAGCAAGTTTTAGCACCTGTCCAGACTCCACTAGCTCCCTATACTCATTAATTGCCCCTATACTCATTCTTTCTTCACTCCACAAATCATGCCTTGTTACTTTTATTCCTTCCTTTCTCTGCCTTTTCCCTGACTCCCTTGGGGCCATTATCTGCAACAAGTAAAATAATAAAATATTGTGAAATCTTTGTTTTTTAACAGCACTTGTACCACATTTAATGTATTCATGTCAACAACAGACATATTTTTATTTATTTGTTTATCTATCTACCAGTTATATAGGTTAACCTGGTGATATCTATCTATCTGATATTTGTAATCCTAGGCTATAATGCTGGCTAAAGGGGAAAGGAGGATGTTGTAGCAGGAACGTGGGGAGTGATGTATTGTGGGGTGTAAAATAGGCATGCTGATGCTGAATACATATTTGCAAATAAATTTAGGCTCTGTAATAACATATTAATGCATATAGGTTGGCCATATTATAGTTTTACAGCATAAATAAAGCATAAAATGCTGTCCCACTTTACCTGAACAGTGCTGCCCCACTTTACCTAGCATGTTCAGGTAATGTGGGACAGTGCCATAAAACGTTTTTTCACAGACATAAAATTATATTTTACAAATATTTTTCGTGTGTTTTAACCAGTGGTTAAAGCACTTAATTATGATCTGAAATTGTAACCTTATTTAAATTCCACTAAGAGCTTTATGGTTGAGAAGTGAAACTTACCACGTGCTTCCACTGAGAAGTCTTCCTGTAAAGATAGACCACGGCCCTTCTGATGATGACCGACCAATCAAAACCATTGTTTTGACAAGAGGCGTTGTTCTGGCGAACAGTTGATTTTCACATAGCACATACACCCAAAGCTTAGCTGTCCCACAATACCTGATGTCCCACATTACCTGAATCCACCCTATATTTTATTTAAAGACGAAAATATACACGCGATGACAGCACTGCGAATGAGAACAGTTCTGTGGCTTTGCTGTACTGGTAAGTGCATCTCGCGGTAGAATTTGAAACATTTATAATTTCTTCACAGTCCAAGATTAATTTTAAATGCCATTGTCTCATTTGATTCCATTTTAAATAATCGATATTAATGTCATTTAATTTTGTATGCAATTGTTTTAATTGATTTTTTAAAATGGATTTTATTTTAATTCTTTGAGTTAGAGAGCTGCGCGGGAATGGGGACAGCGGTAATGGGGATGGGCTTTACGGTGTTCCCGCAGGAACGATAATGGCATGTATGTTAGCACTGCGGTAACGGTCATGAGATATTATGGTCATTATTGAGTTGCACTGGTAACAGTGACAAAATAGTCTGCCAATAATCATGGAGATGCAAAAGGCTGACACACAAGTACTCGTTCTTCTTAAAAGTGACCGTCTAGTTTGTATGGAACAACACACAAAAAAAGCGTGTATGGAAAGAGTTTGCTTTGATTAAAGTTGACGGGAATATTGTTGCGTTCCTCAAATGCAACAAATGCCACGCGACTTTAAAATAGCCGATCGAGAGCTCTCGTGATGGAACCGGTGGTCTATGGGCTCACATTAATGCATGCTCGGTGCTCAGATTAAACACATCCAGTAGCCTATACGCGCATCACCGATGTCCCCGGGTTTCATTTCAAGGAAGCTAGAGCTACTTCTAGTGCCAAGAGCGAAATGACAGACGCAGTCGTTCACATGTGTGCTACAAATAAGGTAATATGTTATTTAATCGTTATTTAATGAGTTATGTGCAGGTTATTATTATTATAATGTCTCTGAAGTCGGGACGGGGGAAAGAATTTTGTCCCCATGCAGCTCTCTAAGTTAACCATTTAATCCTTGAATGCATTCGTTTTCATTGATTCCTTTTTGTTGTTTTATATAATCTCGCACCATCGGAAATGAGGACCAAATAAGGGGATTGATTGATATTACACGATATAGCCTATTTAGAAAATAATAATTGTCGACTTTTATTGAAAACTTGTTATTTTTAATATGCGATCTGCTTGATTGTATATGAGTTTTTGGCTCTTTTACATTAGCGCTTATATTAGAAAGATCGATGGGAATAATGTTGCTTCTGTTTGTTTGCAGAGTTGTTCTTGGGGTCTGTGGGAGCCGGAAATTCACCGCACGGTAGGCCTATGGAAAGTGAGTTTTCAGATCGAAACAGCTTTGTTGCTATTAAAACATAGGTTAAAATGAAAATTATTTTACTGAAAGACTTTGGCTAAGACAAACGTTAAATGACACTGAGCATATAGTTGCGATACAATACGTTGAATGTTTTCGGCATTGTTATTTACCTGAACTTTGTCGCAAGTGATTCTTACAAGACTAATGCCGTAATTCGACAGTTTTTTTTCTCTCCATTATTTTTTCCCCCAGTATGCCTGATTATGCAAATATTTCAGTTGGTCACATTTAGTTTAAAATACCATACCAGCATTAGAAATGTCTTGTCTTGTGTCTTGAGCCGATATATTATTATCCCGGATATCGTCACCCTCTTAAAATAATGGCCTAAGTCACTTTTTCAAGTTTTTCAGAAAACATAAAAAACTGAACCAAATACAGAATATATGATATTTATTAATCATTCCACAAAAAAATGTTACGACAATAGATGACTATTGACATACAAATAACACTGTCTGTCAATTATATAACATACAACAATTAAATGACTTAGGCCAATTTACGAACATGCCGTTGTGACTTAGGCAAAAAAAACTGACTTAGGCCTGACTTACAGCTGCATTTTTTAGGCAAAACAGTGCACTACAAACAATAGCGTGTGACTTAGGCCGTTTTATTTTTGCCTAAGTCAAGACAATGTGACTTAGGCAAAAATAAAATGGCCTAAGTCACATGCTTGACATAGGCCATAGCATTACCAGGTAGGAACAGCATGATCTTTTCAATTAAGAACTTCGGCCATTTTACCAGAGGTGGCCAGCATCATGAAGAGTTGATTTAGGCAAAAATATAATTTTCCTCAAAAAGTGACTTAAGCCATTATTTTAAGAGGGTGACGATATACAGATCATTGCGGATTTATCCCCAATAGACTCCTAACGATAATATTAGGACGTAGCCTACGTTGAACATAAGGCGTCATTCCCAAAAATAAAAAAACAAACTTGTTTATTAACATTGGATACATAAAAAACCTTTGATAGGGTGGTATGGCCATATATATATTTGAAACGGCTAGACTTTTGGATTGCATTCATATTTAATTTCATGGTTAAAAGCAATGTATAGAAACTCAAATGCACAAGTTAAGGTTAATGGCACTCTATCTAGGCGTTTCAAAATGTCTCGGGGAACAAGGCAAGGAGATCCGCTTTCCCCATTAATATTTGCTCTATGTATGGAACATTTGGCTGAATCCATAAGACAACAAGTAAATATAAAAGGAATAACTATAGGCCATGACACTTAAGGGTATAAACTGAACGAAAATAAGTGTGAAGCGATGGTTATAGGAGAACAACTGAAGAAACATCAAAAATACATTCAAATCAAAATAAAATAAAGTATTTAGGTATTGCAATCCCCAAGAACTTAAATAATTTATACCACTGTAACTACCAATCCCTAGAAAATAAAAATGGCAAAAGAAAAACTGTTCCCGTAGCTCGAAGCATCCACATTCGCGTATTTGCGAGAGGTATGTTTCGGCCCGGCCTGGTACATACTCTACGCAAGGAACGCGCCGCAACGACGCAAAGAGCAACGCAGGGGGCGTTTCTCGCGTTCTTGCGTAGCAAAATGTGCAGTCCAAATTTTGTAACACGACGCAAACGTGTGGGTGCAATTCCACGCGTTTCCGTTAGAGGTGCTAAATGTAAATACTGTTCAATAACTGCAGAATTGCAGACTACACACAAATAGGTAATAATTTCCCGGTTTAAGGTTACTTGCTCCAACCAGATTAGCCTAGGCTGCCAACTAGCGGACAGGGCGAAAAGAAGCCGGTAAACGCGCGTATAGTATGTAAGCAAAGACCTCGCGTATGTCCCGAATCTGCGTTGGCGTTCATGTTCCTTGCTTAGAGTATGTAGGCTACACTGCACGCGGAATAAGGTGACGTCAACACGAGCAGCGTTCCGTTTCTCTCTTTACACAGCCAGGATTTCAAAATTGGCATAGCAGCAACTCCGTTGCGACAGAATATAGGCTACTCCAAGACACAAACATTCAGTTCCAACACTCAAAACAATTTTAGTGTTCGTAGCTTCTTTTATTGTAATTTTATATACAAGTTATAATATCTCCTGCTTTATGAAAATTGATTTGGTATTTTGCCAAATTGTCTGTTTCCCTCAGTGTGTTGACTGAGAGTTGATGGCCAACTTCTTCGCGAGGCTTCAGTGCATCTCTCAATTGTCGTTATTTCTCTTTGTTTTAGCGATACGTTGTGAGAAGTGCTTGGACGATGGTTGCAGAAATGTGACCAAAGTCTGGCGTTCTCAAAACGGAATGACAACAAGGTGTGGTCCAGGAAGAATGCCATTCCGGAGTGCACATTGTCACCTCCGCCTGAAACTTGGTACCATATCTGCAAAAAAAACGAATTTGTTTTTATGGTGACCAACGATTCAGCGCCGGGTGTAACCTTCAGATATGAAGCAGCTGGACAACACTTGAACTCGGAACAGAAAGAGTGAGGAAGGTGACCAAGAATGCCCTATACAATACATACAGACTAACATTGCTGTACTTATCAGGCAATGTCATATCTGTTATGTGTAAATATGAAATGAAAGCATGTAAAATGTTCTAAGCACATGTACTTTGATTTCAGAATGCCCCAAGTTGGAGCCAGACCCAGACCAACCAGGTAATGCTGTACCCCAGGGAGCAATACCTTGCTACAGCAACAACTGAGCATTTATAAGCCAAAAGAACACACAGTACACATACATTATATACAGGTACAGACTAGAGCATTGGCAAGAGAGAGAGAGAAAATAAGCACATGAATCTTGAATTTAAGGGAAATGGAGTGTATGTGTGTGTGTGTGTGAGAGAGAGAGAGAGAGAGAGAGAGAGAGAGACTAATATAGAATTGGCCCTAGATAGATAGTTTAGTGGAGGTGGAGTCAGTGTTTGAGCTGAGCGCAGCGGAGTGGTGAGTTCGTTCCACCACTGGGGAGCTAGGGTGGAAAAGCTCCGCAGTTGGGATTAGCGAGAGCCGTTAACGCGGAGGGAGGGAAGTGCAAGTCGCCCTGCAGCAGCAGAGCGAAGTGGTCGAGCAGGAGCATAGTGCTGGATTAAGTCCTGTAGGTAGGAGGGGCCTGACCTTTTGGCTGCAGTGTAGCCAGGGTCAGAACTTTGAACCTGATCCTGACCGCAACCGGCAGCCAGTGGAGTGACCTCAGCAGGGGGGTGACGTGTGAGAACTTCGGGAGGTTGAACACAAGCCGAGCAGCTGTGTTCTGGACCAGTTGTAGGGGCAGAATGGCACAGGCTGGTAGGCTTGCGAGAAGGGAGTTGCAGCAGTCCAGACGTGAGGTGACCAATGGTCTGGACAAGAAGCTGGGTGGAGTAGGTGGTCAGGTGGTCATTACAGTCTATCAGTGAGTTTAAGTGTATCTGCTAGCTCCTTACATGCAAATTTAAAAGTGGATATTATGGGCTATCATCTTGTCAATGCATGTGATGCTTTGGATAGGGCCTACCTGATATTGAAATTTTAGAGCTTTTAAATACACCTGAAACAAACATACATTTTTTAGAGACTTCTCACTGCCATCTCTCACCGTGCCATTTTTCATTGTTCCATAGCTCAGGTGTAGAAGCACATAATAGCCTTTACTCGCCACCAATACTATGAAAGAATGCAAACACATAGCAGAACAATATTTACATATAAATTAATTGGTAGAGTAGCTAGTAAGACGACACAACGTGGTTCAGCAGTACTTACTTTCTAGAAACACAGGTCAAGCTTCAACCAACCAAGACCCAAAAACTGGTGTGCTTGGAAAATGCATTAAAAATGAACATATTTTAGGTGAACAGCCTAACATGTTGCATCACGTACACAATTCACCTATTATTTCAAGCCCCATTGACCGTTTTTGCAATATCAACATAGTGAATGTCACTGAACTGTAGCTCCTAAGCCCCAAGCTATGCATGGCAGAGGTTTCAGATGTTGTTCAAATTGGCAGAGTTGTAACATTTTCCTTTTTTTTTTTTTTATAGCTAACGATACTCATCCCACCAAGAGCCCTTCGACTCCCCAAGGTGTGTATGTAGAGGAGTAAGGCAAAGAGGTTTCAGATGTTGGTGAAATTGGCAGAGTTGTAACATTTTCCTATTTTTTTTTATAGCTAACGATACTCGTCCCACCAAGAGCCCTTCGACTCCCCAAGGTGTGTATCCAGCTGGAGCATGGCAAAGATTTTTTGAGGATGTAGGAAATGGTGGAAATGTTACTATTTTATTACAGCTACTGGTACTTGCCTGAGCCACAGAGACAAAAGTCCCCAAGGGAACATGTTTATAACCGACATTTCAAAATTGAAAAATGTATTCATTTCAAATTCAGTTCTCTCTTTCATTCCTTTTGGAAAAGTGGTCATTTTGTAGCACTACCCCAAGTTATGTTAAGTTATATAGGCTTGTAATATGATATAATAATTATATAATATACCCCCCCCCCCACACACACACACACACACACATACACACACACACACACACACACACACACACACACACAAAATATGCCTCACATAAAACGAAACTTAGCTATCTATATACATTCGCTGACTGTGTTCATTTCCCTTTACATTACAGCAGGAAATCAAAAGACAATGGCAAGAACTTACGATCGGTGATTTCTCTCATTTCCTCTCTTCTACTGACCACCTCTTCAGGCATGAAAAGCTGACAGCGAGGTCCCCTTTGGTTAGGCTTACAGACACACCTGTAATCACGAGCCATTTGCAGCTATTGACAGCTACTCTTGCCATGTATTCCTTTTGAATACAATTAAAAGCTGCTTCCATAGGGTCTGATTTAAGCGGAAAGTCTTCCTCATTCCTCTCCATATCTGTGGCCTCAAGCGGTGTTCCATGGCCAATTGGGCTACTTAGGGTTGAATGCCGCGGTGGGTGAGGTAGAAATAGGCAAATTGAAGTCTGTGATCACAATCCTGAGAACGTTGCGCTCCTCGGTCTGCCATCGCTACCCCCCCCCCACCCCCCTGTCCTGCCATTACAATCCACTACCCATTTTTTTGGTAGGTTGGATCCCGGTGGTGTTCGTGCCTGGTGTCCTTCCTGCCTTCCCTCCTGATTGGGATCTACTGCAAAATGAAATCCAATCCAAAGTGCTGCCCGCGAGCATGTGAGTACTGCTGACCATGTGAAACCTCATAACGACTGACCGTGTAAAACCGTAACCTCATAACGCCTGACCGTGTAAAACCGTAACCTCATAACGTCTGACCTTGTAAAACCGTAACCTCGTAACTACTGACCGTGTGAAACCGTAACCACATAACCATCAGCTGAACTCGACCGCATTTCGGAACCCTTCTGTGACCAAACCTTAATGTTATGTTGATAAATAGAAAAATTATTCATTTTCATTTTTGCTCTTCCCCGGCAATTCTATTTTGATGCAGACAGAAGGTTTCCGCTTGACACACTGATGAGGCAGAATACGATACCATGTAACATACATTTCAGTACAATTGTGTTTCTGCATCTGGAATGTCAGCTTAACTTCATACATACATGAATTCATGAAAGAGGGTTGAATCATCATCTGGCTTTTATGGGTTGAATCATCTGTAGACGACAAAAAAAAAGTACCATTACAATCCACAATCCAAGTCTTGTTCTGCCTGGACTCCCTGTGGCCTATACTGAGATCCCACCTCCACCCAGCTTCTCCCCCAACAATGCATGTGGAAGGACAGGTGGGGCAATCGGACCTCAAAGCCACCCCCCTGCTGCCTCTACCCAACACTGCTGCCGGCCCGCCCCCATCCAACGGCTACAACCACGACTGCAATGGAGCCAGCTCAGGTAAGTCAGTCACCTGGAGGCTTTTCAATCTTTCTATTTCCAGGCTCTATGTATCTATGTAACAATGTGGGAAGATTAGGCATTTTGTTAGCTTTGTTTTGAACATTGCAAGTAATATATTTCCCTGTTATTCCTGTTAGTAGGGAATCTCCGATAATGTTATTATATTATCATCTCTTATTAGTATTATGCAGGGTATGAAATGTACTTTTCCACCCACTGGCCAGAGTGGCTTGTGGATTCTAAAAATCGCCAGCCTTTTTCAACAATTTACCAGCCACGTTACCTTTTAAAATACAAACACACCCTGGATGGTTACCGGCCAAAGTGGCTGCTAGAGTAAAAATCTTATCAGCCACAGTCAAAACTTTTACCAGCATTCGGCTGGTGTCTGGTGTTCATTTTAAACCCTGGTATTCTCATGAAATATCATCTCATCCCTTATTATTATAACTCGATTATTGTCTATGGACCCTGTGGGCCATTTACCTTCCTCTGGCCCTTTTTTATACTTATTTGGCCAGGAGGCACCGGTCCACTATGTCTGTGCACCCCACTTCATAGAAACATATACGTACTGTCAAGGGTATTTGTTCTCAATGACGGGCAGTATGTAAATTATATGAATTGTGAATGGTAAGGCTGCTGCAGATAGGTGTCAAATAGGTTTTTATTGTAAGACTGATTTGTTCATTATCTCTCACCAGCATGATCGTGGGACATACGGCGTGACATAGAAGAGGACAAAGTGGGTTTATGGGATGCTGGCATTTTTGTTTTGTTTTGTTTAGTTTATTGGTGATGAGGATAATACAAGGATTGGGGGGGGGGGGGGGGGGGGGGGGGGGGGGGGGTCGTGGCCAGAGAAGATCTGCCCTGATCTGCCGACCGCTCCAGTCCTGCCCCT
>CM056399.1:2947877-3075049 GCA_029718625.1 Synaphobranchus kaupii
ATATATACAACTGCTTCATCCATGGCAGAAAGAGCCAGAGAAATCGTTAGACCTAATAATCGCGACGATGGAGACGATGGAGCTTCTGCACGCAGTGAGATAAGACCACGAGAAAGAGAACGCATGGACATCGTCAGACTTCACCACACAACTGAAGAAGAAATTTGTTCGATGTTCCATCGTGGTCGGGAAGCCCAGAGCAGCTATGCAGCAGAAGCTAATAGGAGCTGCGTAGCTCCAGCCTACAACTTGAGGCATTTCCCCAAAAAAATCATTGAAAGCAGTCAGGTAAGACATTAGCTAACGTAACTGTAGTCTGCCATGCATAGTATAAGTTAGCTAATGTAACTGTAGTTTGCTGCCATGTATGCACAGTATAAGTTAGCTAATGTTAGCTAATTTAACGTTAGCTTAGCGACGTTAACCTTCGGCCTCAAAACTGAATAAGGAAAGGAAAACGCACACCTTGTTTGGTTAGGTGCTGACGTAAGGACATATAATCTGGACTGTTGAGAAAAGGTTGCACACGTCTCCAATGCAATTCTTTATTATTTATTATACTGGTAGATTTGCGTTAACTTAATCAATAATATGACAATTCATGCATGTTAGCTGTGTCTTTACTGCTTTTAAGCCAGCAGAACAAACGGATGTATACTCAAGAGATCCATGTTTTTTCCAAAGAAGTTATCCTGCTCCCTGGCAATTCTACAGTACAAATACCCATACGAGCCAAGAGAGCGTGGCTGTACGAAAGTGGGCACGTGAAGTCTGCTGTTGAGTTCGATACTGGGTGGAACGAAAACAATGTAATGGAGGCCATAAGGCAGGCTTTCAGACCGCATGTAGAAGGTTGCAGGTAGGCCTATGCATACCGTTACTCAAATGTGCATAGCGTTAGCTAGCTAACTTTACTAGGATTATTCTGATAAACTATTGAATGCATGTAATTATCATGGAAAAGGTGGGAAGGTATGGTGTTTTAACTTAATTGGTTTGAATGTAATGTCAAATAGTGACTTCAGTCATACTGTAACATTAGCATAATCTGAAATTATATTGTATTGATTGTATTTCCTATTGAACTCTATGGAAAAATAAATCAGGAGCAACAAAAAAAGATATATCAGGCAGCAGAGTGATGGTTTTTTTGATACCTAAGACCCTTGATGACTTACAGTCATTTAGCCAACCATGCGGTTTCAGATTATGCTAATGTTACAGTATGACTGAAGTCACTATTTAACATTACATTCAAACCAATTAAGTTAAAACACTATACCTTCCCACCTTTTCCATGATAATTACATGCATTCAATAGTTTATCAGAATAATCCTAGTAAAGTTAGCTAGCTAACGCTATGCACATTTGAGTTCCATGTTCCATGATGTCCAAATTTTTTAGAATTCCATGTTCCATGGCCTGTTCGATCAGGTAGAGACACTAGTAAGGCTGCTGATGGTGGTGCCTATATCATCTGCGGAGGCAGAGCGCAGCTTCAGTGCGTTACGCAGATTGAAAACATGGTTGCGATCAACCATGACTCAAAAAAGGCTCAATGGCATTGCTGTGTGCCATATTCACCAAGACAAACTTGACAAACTGGGCAGACAAGATATTGCCCAGCAATATATTCAGGGAAATGAAAGGAGGAGAGATGTTTTTGGAACCTATTGAGTCTGGTTCTATGTATTCAGGGAAATGAAAGGAAGAGAGATGTTTTTGGGACCTATTGAGTCTGGTTCTATGTATTCAGGGAAATGAAAGGAGGAGAGATGTTTTGGGGACCTATTGAGTCTGGTTCTAGAGGATAAATTTGTTTGGCTGCAGAGAGAATTCTTTTTTTTTAATCAATTTTGTTTATTATTGGAAAAAATGTACATACTTACAGAGGGAATTCCTAATATTTAATTTAAAGTTTGTATTTCATTTCACATTTCATGCCATGTAGGCTATACTTATTTATATTTTTATTTATGTGTGAATCATTTCAATTTTATTTCATTATTATTTTTTGTACTGTAGGTTCTTTTGTTTTTTGGTCAGAATACAATTTAAGTTTCTGTGCTGAGAATGAGGTTCTTCTAAATAAATTCTTCTTCTTCTAAATAAAACACATGCAGAAGGCATGACGTTTTATATATATATATATATATATATATATATATAGTATTTACACAAAATAACCAATTGAGTTGGAATCATTTGCTGACAGCTTGGTCCCCCCCCAGTTTAAAAATCCCATCTGCGCCCCTGTCTGAACCCCCAACCAGCAAAACGAGGTAAAAAAAAACTCCCCGGTGGGAAGAAAAAACTCCCCAATGGGAGGAAAAAAACTCCCCAATGGGAGGAAAAAACTCCCCAATGGGAGGAAATCTCAGAAGGAACCTGGCTAGAGAGGGGAAGCCCATCCTTCGCTGGCCAGCCCGGTTTAAACTAAGGGTGGAATGGATGGTAATAGACTGTAATGAAGGATCTAATCAAACTAGATCCCACATTACCACGACCCCCCCCCCCCCCCCAATCCTTGTATTATCCTCATCACCAATAAACAAAACAAAACAAAACAAAAATTCCAGCATCCCATAAACCCACTTTGTCCTCTTCTATGTCACGCCGTATGTCCCACGATCATACTGGTGAGAGATAATGAACAAATCAGTCTTACAATAAAAACCTATTTGACACCTATCTGCAGCAGCCTTACCCTTCACAATTCATATCATTTACATACTGCCCGTCATTGAGAACAAATATTCTTGACAGTATATGTTTCTATGAAGTGGGGTGCACAGACATACTGGACCGGTGCCTCCCGGCCAAATAAGTATAAAAATGGCCAGAGGAAGGTAAATGGCCCACAGGGTCCATAGACAATAATTCAGTTATAATAATAAAGAATGAGATGATATTTCATAATACTAATACATAATACTAATAGGAGATGATAATATAATAACATCATTGGAGATTCCCTACTAACAGGAATAACAGGGAAATATATTAAAAGAATATACCTTATCCGGACCACTTCGCTAGGACTAACCCGAGATAAGGAGGACTGGAGCACACAGAGCTCAGAGCAAAAAATTATTTAATGGGACTGACGTTTCGACGTCAACGACGTCTTCTTCAGAGTCAAAAGGAAAAATACGTTGTTGACGTCAAAACGCCAGTCCCATTAAATAATTTTTTGCTCCAGTCCTCCTTATCTCGGGTTAGTCCTAGTGAAGTGGTCCAGGTAAGGTATTCTTTCAGTTCGCTGGTCCTTTTGTTGAGAACCTATTAGTCCTTTTTATAGAGCCGGCCTGTAGCGCGTTTGGGATTACCCCCTTTTTACAAGGAAATATATTACTTGCAGCGTTCAAAAAAAAGCTAACAAAATGCCTAATCTTCCCACATTGTTACATAGATACATAGAGCTTGGAGGTGACTTACCTGAGCTGTCTCCATTGCAGTCGCGGTTGTAGCCGTTGGATGGGGGCGGGCCGGCAACAGTGCTGGGTAGGGGCAGCAGGGGCGTGGCATTGAGGTCCGATTGCCCCCCCTGTCCTTCCACGTGCACTGTTGGGGGAGAAGCTGGGTGGGGGGGGGGGGGGGGGGGGGGGGGGTGTGGAGCTGAGTATCGGGCACAGGGAGTCCAGGCAGAACAAGACTTTGTACTTTTTTTTTTTTTGTAGTCTACAGATGATTCAACCCGTAGAAGGAAAAAAATCATCAACATCAAAACCCACTTCTCTTTCATGAATTAATGTATGTATGAAGTTAAGCTGACATTCCAGATGCAGAAACACAATTGTACTGAAATGTATGTTACATGGTATCATATTCTGCCTCATCAGTGTGTCAAGCGGAAACCTTCTGTCTGCATCAAAATATAATTGCCGGGAAGAGCAAAAAATGAAAATGAATAATTTTCTATTTATCAACATAACATTAAGGTTTGGTCACAGAGGGGTTCCGAAATGCGGTCGAGTTCAGCTGATGGTTATGTGGTTACGGTTTCACACGGTCAGTAGTTACGAGGATACGGTTTCACGCGGTCAGTAGTTATGAGGTTACGGTTTTACACGGTCAGGCGTTATGAGGTTACGGTTTTACATGGTCAGTCGTTATGAGGTTTCACATGGTCAGCAGTTAAGGTCAGCAGTACTCACATGCTCGCGGGCAGCACTTTGGATTGGATTTCATTTTGCAGCAGATCCCAATCAGGAGGGGAGGCAGGAAGGACACCAGCACGAACACCACCGGGATCCAACCTACCAAAAAAAATGGGTAGTGGATTGTAATGGCAGACAGAGGGGCGCGACGTTCTCAGGATTGTGATCACAGACTTCAATTTGCCTATTTCTACCTCACCCACCGCGGCATTCAACCCTAAGTAGCCCAATTGGCCGTGGAACACCGCTTGAGGCCACAGATATGGAGAGGAATGAGGAAGACTTTCCGCTTAAATCAGACCCTATGGAAGCAGCTTTTAATTGTATTCAAAAGGAATACATGGCAAGAGTAGCTGTCAATAGCTGCAAATGGCTTGTGATTACAGGTGTGTCTGTAAGCTTAACCAAAGGGGACCTCGCTGTCAGCTTTTCATGCCTGAAGAGGTGGTCAATAGAAGAGATGAAATGAGAGAAATCACCGATCGTAAGTTCTTGCCATTGTCTTTTGATTTCCTGCTGTAATGTAAAGGGAAATGAACACAGTCAGCGAATGTATATAGATAGCTAAGTTTATTTTTTTTGTAAGGCATATTTTGTGTGTGTGTGTGTGTGTGGGGGGGTATATTATATAATTATAATATCATATTCCAAGCCTATATAACTTAACATAACTTGGGGTAGTGCTACAAAATGACCACTTTCCCAAAAGGAATGAGAGAGAACTGAATTTGAAATGAAGACATTTTTCAATTTTGAAATGTTGGTTATAAACATGTTCCCTTGGGGACTTCTGTCTCTGTGGCTCTGAGGCAAGTACCAGTAGCTGTAATAAAATAGGAACATTTCCACCATTTCCTACATCCTCAAAAATCTTTGCCATGCTCCAGCTGGATACACACCTTGGGGAGTCGAAGGGCTCTTGGTGGGACGAGTATCGTTAGCTATAAAAAAAAAATAGGAAAATGTTACAACTCTGCCAATTTCACCAACATCTGAAACCTCTTTGCCGTACTCCTCTACATACACACCTTGGGGAGTCGAAGGGCTCTTGGTGGGACGAGTATCGTTAGCTATAAAAAATAAAAAAGGAAAATGTTACAACTCTGCCAATTTCAACAACATCTGAAACCTCTACCATGCATAGCTTGGGGCTTAGGAGCTACAGTTCAGTGACATTCACTATGTTGATGTTGCAAAAACGGCAAATGGGGCTTGAAATAATAGGTGAATTGTGTACATGATGCAACATGTTAGGCTGTTCACCTAAAATATGTTCATTTTTTATGCATTTTCCAAGCACACCAGTTTTTGGATCTTGGTTGGTTGAAGCTTGACCTGTGTTTCTAGAAAGTAAGTACTGCTGAACCACGTTGTGTCGTCTTACTAGCTACTCTACCAATTAATTTATATGTAAATATTGTTCTGCTATGTGTTTGCATTCTTTCATAGTATTGGTGGCCAGTAAAGGCTATTATGTGCCTCTACACCTGAGCTATGGAACAATGAAAAATAGCACGGTGAGAGATGGCAGTGAGAAGTCTCTAAAAAATGTATGTTTGGTTCAGGTGTATTTAAAAGCTCTAAAATTTTAATATCAGGTAGGCCCTATCCAAGCATCACATGCATTTACAAGACGATAGCCCATAATATCCACTTTTAAATTTGCATGTAAGGAGCTAGCAGATACACTTAAACTCACTGATAGACTGTAATGACCACCTGACTCCACCCAGCTTCTTGTCCAGACCATGGTCACCAGACGTGAGGTGACTGCTGCAACTCCCTTCTCGCAAGCCTACCAGCCTGCGCCATTCTGCCCCTACAACTGGTCCAGAACACGGCTGCTCGGCTTGTGTTCAACCTCCCGAAGTTCTCACACGTCACCCCCCGCTGCTGAGGTCACTCCACTGGCTGCCGGTTGCGGTCAGGATCAGGTTCAAAGTTCTGACCCTGGCCTACACTGCAGCCAAAAGGTCAGGCCCCTCCTACCTACAGGACTTAATCCAGCACTATGTTCCTGCTCGACCACTTCGCTCTGCTGCTGCAGGGCGACTTGCACTTCCCTCCCTCCGCGTTAACGGCTCTCGCTAATCCCGACTGCGGAGCTTTTCCACCCTAGCTCCCCAGTGGTGGAACGAACTCACCACTCCGCTGCGCTCAGCTCAAACACTGACTCCACCTCCATTAAACTATCTATCTAGGGCCAATTCTATATTAGTCTCTCTCTCTCTCTCTCTCTCTCTCTCTCTCTCACACACACACACACACACACACACATACACTCCATTTCCCTTAAATTCAAGATTCATGTGCTTATTTTCTCTCACTCTCTCTTGCCAAATGCTCTAGTCTGTACCTGTATATAATGTATGTGTACTGTGTGTTCTTTTGGCTTATAAATGCTCAGTTGTTGCTGTAGCAAGGTATTGCTCCCTGGGGTACAGCATTACCTGGTTGGTCTGGGTCTGGCTCCAACTTGGGGCATTCTGAAATCAAAGTACATGTGCTTAGAACATTTTACATGCTTTCATTTCATATTTACACATAACAGATATGACATTGCCTGATAAGTACAGCAATGTTAGTCTGTATGTATTGTATAGGGCATTCTTGGTCACCTTCCTCACTCTTTCTTTCCGAGTTCAAGTGCTGTCCAGCTGCTTCGTATCTGAAGGTTACACCCAGCGCTGAATCGTTGGTCACCATAAAAACAAATTCGTTTTTTTTGCAGATATGGTACCAAGTTTCAGGCGGAGGTGAGAATGTGCACTCCGGAATGGCATTCTTCCTGGACCACACCTTGTTGTCATTCCCGTTTTGAGAACGCCAGACTTTGGTCACATTTCTGCAACCATCGTCCAAGCACTTCTCACAACGTATCGCTAAAACAAAGAGAAATAACGACAATTGAGAGATGCACTGAAGCCTCGCGAAGAAGTTGGCCATCAACTCTCAGTCAACACACTGAGGGAGACAGACAATTTGGCAAAATACCAAATCAATTTTCATAAAGCAGGAGATATTATAACTTGTATATAAAATTACAATAAAAGAAGCTACGAACACTAAAATTGTTTTGAGTGTTGGAACTGAATGTTTGTGTCTTGGAGTAGCCTATATTCTGTCGCAACGGAGTTGCTGCTATGCCAATTTTGAAATCCTGGCAGTGTAAAGAGAGAAACGGAACGCTGCTCGTGTTGACGTCACCTTATTCCGCGTGCAGTGTAGCCTAAGGGCCGAAACATACCTCACGCAAATACGCGAATGTGGATGCTTCGAGGTACGGGAACAGTTTTTCTTTTGCCATGACATTTGTGAAAGACAAGCCAGAGCGTTGCAGCGAGGGACACTATAGCAGACAACAACAGTAAACAACTTTCTTGTTCCATCTGTGCTTTCCTCCGGTTTGTCTTTCACAAATGTCATGGCAAAAGAAAAACTGTTCGCGTACCGCGAAGCGTCCACGTTCGCGTATTTGCGTGAGGTATGTTTCTGCCCTAACGCTTTCATCTCATCTCTAAAAACTGCGCAGCTAGCTGGGCAAGTTGTGATTCACACGCAAGTTGTAAAGTTCCATTTAAGTCTTGTGTTGATCTCCTCCCTTTCTAAGCCATTTTCAATATTTTATATATTTTGGACAGGTAATTTTTCTTTTCGTTATTTTGATTTTCAATGATAAACTTTGTTAGTGAGTGTACTTTAGGATTTGCTTGTTCTATTATTTTAGTCTGTGCATAACTGCGAATCTGAAGATATAAGAAATGAGATTGCGGTAATCCAAATTTTAATGACAATGATTCAAATGAGTCTATACCATTCCTGATCAGCTGAGAGTACCTTTTCAATCATTTTATTGACCATGTTTTTTAAATATTGTAGATTTTATTTGGTGTAAAATCTGGATCTCATGACATTTCTCTACGAAGTAATAATTATTTAAGTTCTGAGTCTTACATGTGTTTCCATGTGGTGAGTGTATTATTTACCCATTAATTTTGTGCTTTATTTTGCTTAATATCTTTTCCAATAAAAGGCAGTGTTTTAATTGAAATATACACAGTTGTACTCTCTATTCTTCGCCATTTTTTTGAGGAACTATCATTGACCCAGATCATTATACTTTTAATTCGTGTATAACACTAAAATAATTACATAAATTTGGGAGTGCCAGACCGCCATTTTCTTTTGAAGAGGTTAATTTTTTGAATTTGATCCTATGCTTTTTATTATTCCAGATGAAATTTGATATCATTCCATTTCTTAAATCTAACTGAGGGTATGCGGAGTGGTTGTGCCTGAAATGGAAAAAGGAATTGTGGCAGCACTTACATTTTTATAGTATCCACTCATTTATATAGATTCTGGTATTGTTCTCCATCTATTTAAGTTCTGCCTGATTTTATTTTCTAGGGTTTGGTAGTTACAGTGGTATAAATTATTTAAGTTCTTGGGGATTGCAATACCTAAATTCTTTATTTTATTTTGATTCCATTTAAATTTATTATGTATTTTGGATGTCTCTTCAGTTGTTCTCCTATAACCATCGCTTCACACTTATTTTCGTTCAGTTTATACCCTGAGTATGTAATATATTCACAGATGGTTTCGAATAGCACTGGTAAGGAGTCTTCTGGAGATGGTCGATACACTGTGACATCATCAGCATATAGTGATATTTTATGAGTTTCATGGCCTATAGTTATTCCTTTTATATTTACTTGTCTTATGGATTCAGCCAAAGGTTCCATACATAGAGCAATTATTAATGGGGGAAGCGAATCTCCTTGCCTTGTTCCCAGAGACATTTTGAAACGCCTAGATAGAGTGCCATTAACCTTATATTGTGCATTTGAGTTTCTATACATTGCTTTTAATCATGAAATAAAATATAAATGAAATCCAAAAGCCCTAGCAGTTTCAAATATATATGGCCATACCACCCTATCAAAGGCTTTTTCTGCATCCCATCTTAATAAACAAGTTAGTTTTTTTAATTTTTGGGAATGACGCCTTATGTTCAACGTAGGCTACGTCTGATATTATCTGTTAGGAGTCTATTGGGGATAAATCCGCAATGATCTGTATTAATTATAGGGGATAATAATATATCGGCTCAAGACACATTTCTAATGCAGGTAAGGTATTTTAAAGTAAATGTGACCAACTGAAATATTTGCATAATCAGGCACATTGAAAATAAAAATAATGGAGAGAAAGAAAACCGTCGAATTACGGCATTAGTCTTGTAGCAATCACTTGCGACAAAGTTCAGGTAAATAACAATGCCGAAAACATTCAACGTATTGTATCGCAACTATACGCTCAGTGTCATTTAACGTTTGTCTTAGCCAGAGTCTTTCAGTAAAATAATTTTCATTTTAACCTATGTTTTAACAATAGCAACAAAGCTGTTTCGAGCTGAAAACTAACTTTCCATAGGCCTACCGTGCGGTGAATTTCCGGCTCCCACAGAGCCCAAGAACAACTCTGCAAACAAACAGAAGCAACATTATTCCTTTCCCATCGATCTTTATAATACAAGCGCTTAATGTAAAAGAGCCAAAAACTCATATACAATCAAGCAGATCGCATATTAAAAATAACAAGTTTTCAATGAGTCGACATTTTGAAAAAAAAAAAAAAAAAACCCGTCGAAATTATTTTCAAAATAGGCTATATAGTGTAATATCAATCAATCCCCTTATTTGGTCCTCATTTCCGATGGTGCGAGATTATATAAAACAACAAAAAGGAATCAATGAAAACTAATGCATTCAAGGATTAAATGGTTAACTTAGAGAGCTGCATGGGGACAAAATTCTTTCCCCCGTCCCGACTTCAGAGACATTAGCTATAATAATAATAACCTGCACATAACTCATTAAATAACGATTAAATAACATATTACCTTATTTGTAGCACACATGGGAACGATTGCGTCTGTCATTTCGCGCTTGGCACTAGAAGCAGCTCTAGCTTCCTTGAAATGAAACCCGGAACATCGGTGATGCCCGTAACGTTAGGCTACTGAATGTGTTTAATCTGAGCACCGAGCATGCATTAATGTGAGCCCATAGACCACTGGTTCCATCACGAGAGCTCTCGATCGGCTATTTTAAAGTCGCGTGGCATTTGTTGCATTTGAGGAACGCAACAATATTCCCGTCAACTTTAATCAAAGCAAACTCTTTCCATACACGCTTTTTTGTGTGTTGTTCCATACAAACTAGACGGTCACTTTTAAGAAGAATGAGTACTTGTGTGTCAGCCTTTTGCATCTCCATGATTATTGGCAGACGATTTTGTCACTGTTACCAGTGCATCTCAATAATGACCATAATATCTCATGACCGTTACCGCAGTGCTAACATAGGCTACATGCCATTATCGTTCCTGCGGGAACACCGTAAAGCCCATCCCCATTACCGCTGTCCCCATTCCCGCGCAGCTCTCTAACTCAAAGAATTAAAATAAAATCCATTTTAAAAAATCAATTAAAACAATTGCATACAAAATTAAATGACATTAATATAGATTATTTAAAATGGAATCAAATGAGACAATGGCATTTAAAATTAATCTTGGACTGTGAAGAAATTATAAATGTTTCAAATTCTACCGCGAGATGCACTTACCAGTACAGCAAAGCCACAGAACTGTTCTCATTCGCATCGCGTGTATATTTTCGTCTTTAAACAAAATATAGGGTGGATTCAGGTAATGTGGGACATCAGGTATTGTGGGACAGCTAAGCTTTGGGTGTATGTGCTATGTGAAAATCAACTGTTCGCCAGAACAACGCCTCTTGTCAAAACAATGGTTTTGATTGGTCGGTCATCATCAGAAGGGGCGTGGTCTATCTTTACAGGAAGACTTCTCAGTGGAAGCACGTGGTAAGTTTCACTTCTCAACCATAAGGCTCTTAGTGGAATTTAAATAAGGTTACAATTTCAGATCATAATTAAGTGCTTTAACCACTGGTTAAAACACACGAAAAATATTTGTAAAATATAATTTTATGTCTGTGAAAAAAAACGTTTTATGGCACTGTCCCACATTACCTGAACATGCTAGGTAAAGTGGGGCAGCACTGTTCAGGTAAAGTGGGACAGCATTTTATGCTTTATTTATGCTGTAAAACTATAATATGGCCAACCTATATGCATTAACATGTTATTACAGAGCCTAAATTTATTTGCAAATATGTATTCAGCTGCATATTCATGCCTATTTTACACCCCACAATACATCACTCCCCACGTTCCTGCTGCAACATCCTCCTTTCCCCCCTTTACCCAGCATTATAGCCTAGGATTACAAATATCAGATAGATAGATATCACCAGGTTAACCTATATAACTGGTAGATAGATAAATAAATAAATAAAAATATGTCTGTTGTTGACATGAATACATTAAATGTGGTACAAGTGCTGTTAAAAAAAACAAAGATTTCACAATATTTTATTATTTTACTTGTTGCAGATAATGGCCCCAAGGGAGTCAGGGAAAAGGCAGAGGAAGGGAAGAAAAGAGGAAGGAAGGTTGATCAGCATAATCAGGGAGGAATAAAAGGAACAAGGCATGATTTGTGGAGTGAAGAAAGAATGAGTATAGGGGCAATTAATGAGTATAGGGAGCTAGTGGAGTCTGGACAGGTGCTAAACTTGCTTGGGGTGTCCCTAAAACTACACTGCAGAGAAGGGTTAAAGGTGTTGTTAGTACAAGGTTTTAATTTACTACAAGAAGCTTGTTTTTTTATTTAGAATGACTGTCCCACTTTACCAAACAAGCTGTCACACAATACCTGAACAAACCGCCTGAGTGAGATAGGGGGTCATGTGATGTTTGAAGGTGTGTAGCTTGGAACCAGTCGTGTATTTATATTTAATGCCAACATATAAATGTTAAGAAGGCATAAACGTATTTATAGAAACATCACTGGAGTAAGTAAACAGGCCTTTTGTACGTCTCATGGAGCACCTACCAAAAAGTGTCCCACAATACCTGAATTCACCCGAAATGAAATCCGTCTTGGCAGTGCACTTGACTTATACCCGGCTTTATTCTGTTTCAGAACTTTCGAACTGCCATTTAGCGCCATCCAATGACGCCATAGTTCTCCCGTGGCTTGATTGGCTTATTTGTGGAAGCGTGCAAAATGAGTCATCAAATTTCATGCTGAATGTCTTTCATGTCTTTCTTCAGGAGACGGGCTGATGGAATTACTGTGAAATTCATACTGCCAGCAAACAAGATGGGCAAATATACCACGACATAACTGCAGGGCTAACAAAGGGCAATGGAGTCACACTGGGCTACCTATTAGAATAAAAGTTAAACATTGTCCTTCGAATAAAAGTTAAACATTGCCCTTTTTATCCCTGCAGTTATGAAATCAGAAGTCATTAATAAATCAACATATCTATTACAGCAAAAAAAAATCTATTATGATGTGTGGTTTGTAGTAAAACGAGTGGTACAGACTGAGGAAATAGCTACAGTCTGTCTGGACTGTGATGTAGGACAGCCCCCTGGAGGCGTAAGATAATCACTACATCGCATAAATTTCGATTTCAGCATTGATGTGAGCATGACGTCGAGACAAATTAAAGAACTAACAGACTAAATGCTTGTTTCTAAGAGGTGGTAACTTTATTATGACATATAAGCCGAAACCTTGAACTCTAACGCATTTTCCATTTATGTAAATGTATTCAACAGTGTACTTAGAATAGATAAGGACTAATAAATAATGCATGGCCATCATTTGCTAAAATACAATTTCATCTTTCTTGGTACTGTTGAAGAAAATACTGTTTAACCTAACGTTTTATACGCCACATGAATTCATTTACATATGATTGGAGATGTATTATATAATAACAAAGTAGCTTTTAGGTAACTGCAAGTAGATTGGGCTAGTTTAAAGAAGCACAGTGCCATGCATAGAAGTTAAGGTCAAGTTTAATTTATGAACCAAAGGCCCATTACTGGGATGATGCCAGAACTTCTGTATATTTTGTATGTTAACCAATATATAGACCAATGTTTACATACTAACATATACATGATTGACAGCATGGAATACTAATGTGCGTGCTTTATACAACTTTATATGTTTACTCCTTTCTCATTGTATTATGAGTTAGCATTCCAATGCTCAAATGGAAGAGTCTTCACATCTCTCTTTCTGCGAAAAGAGATACTTCTTATATAGATAAGGCCCGTTGCTATGCTGTTGTCATGTCAAGTATCCACTAGCAGGCAGGGATGAGCTTTGGGTATGGGGCGGATGGGCCACTACCAGGTAGGGATGAGCTTTGGGTATGGGGCGGATGGGCCACTACCAGGCAGGGATGAGCTTTGGGTATGGGGCGGATGGGGGGATGAGCTTTGGGTATGGGGCGGATGGGGGGATGAGCTTTGGGTATGGGGCGGATGGGGGGATGAGCTTTGGGTATGGGGCGGATGGGGGGATGAGCTTTGGGTATGGGGCGGATGGGGCCGTATGTGAGTGACGTGAGAGATGTTATTTTGTCCAGATATAAAGGTGCTGTGCCCCGCCCCACCCCAGAGTACATTGCTGCATGACCTGGGTAAAATTGCTTGTCCACACAATGCTGTAATTGACTCGTACAGACTCTGTTAATACAGGCCTGTGAAGTTGAAGATTCTTTGGTTTCAGTCTTGAATCTGTTTTAGTTCAGTATACCTAGAATTCTCTAGACCCGACCAAACCGACCTGAGGTCACAACTAAAGAAGAGAAAAAGTTGTCCTCTACAGTATGGATATCACAAGTAGGCCTACATACCATCAGATTATACATAAATTCAAGGTGTATATCTCAGAAAATATTCAAGACCACTTTCTCCACAAATAAGATTTTGGTCAAATTCATTGGCATTTCTAAATTGGCCCCTATCTGGGCACGGTTGAATTCATGTGCCCTGCAATGGATCTGTGTTAACTTGGGTATCACACTTTGCATCCTTTTTATATCCTCCGTCAGCGGTCGTAATTAAAGACGTCCAGCTGCTGCTACAATTGGCCCGTATTTATGTACCTACATATTTAGGTATCTATTCACCTTAATAACAAATTAATAACGTATAATATTTTTAGCATCTTTATTCCTGAAATGTTTTCTCTTTTATGTTTTTTTTATTTACAAGTAATGTCCCACTTTATCTAACACTGTCAAATATTGAAAATGTTTTAGCCTATCGGTAGGCTATGTGTCAGCTTTCAAAGTGACAATCAGCACCTTATATTTCCATCCATCCATTATCTAACCCGCTTATTCCTGGCCACGGTTGGGGGTTTCCAAAGCAACATGAGGCAACAAACAGAGTCAGAGTCTGTGCCAAACTGGGGTGGCTTTCCCGATTCCGATGTGTCTTCAGAACTGACGACACACTTCACGATCTTTTTGAAGACATGTCTTGAAATTTTCACGACTCTTTCCCAAAGTACATCGTGGAGTGAATATTTCAAGACACACTTTCACGACAAACTTTGAATAATACAGACCCGACAGGTCGATGTAGAAAAGCCGATTCACACCACAGAAAGCATCACACTTCGTTATCAGCCGCTTTCCAAAAAGCATTGTAGAGTTATGATCATCTTTGAATATTTTTTTCTTTGCTTTTCGTTTTAAATCTGATCAAACCTAACTGACAAAAAAGACAGAGATAAAGAGAAGAGCGAGAAAGAAAAATAAATATAATAAGTAAATAATAGGCTCGTCAGGCAGCCTAACTCCGCCCCGCCAGAACCTCGTTCGATACATAGGCAACGAAATCAAAACAAAGTTGCTAAGATAAGACAATCTATGGAAAAAAGTCCTCAGAGACAGACTGAAGAAGGGAAGGAGGGAGAGGGGTAATAAACAGATAGCAGAGTTGGGATATGGGAGTCATGATATGATATTGGAGTTGGATGGTTTCAGAGATTGAGATAGGTGAGAAAGACACTATTCTATTTTTTTTTCAGGTTCTGAGCAGCTTTGGAAGCGTTGTCACATCTGGAAAAACAACTCTGATAGCTGTACAGAGAAGGTGAGTCCATTTGACTTTTCAATGAGGAGAAATTGATAGCCTAATTCTCACATATAATGATAAACAGAATGATATGTGCTACACTGTAAACAAAAAAAAACAAAAAAAAAAAAAAGCTGAGAATACTTATAATTTCAAGGCAACCGGCTACATTTCTTTTTTCAGTTTTGAGCTTAACTTAGATTTTCAAGTGAAGTTATGCCATTAGTTATGCCATAACATTAGTTTTTCAGAAAACATGGCTAAATGTCATTGTTAGAAATTAATACATTTTCTTGACTAATGAATGATAGCTGGCATAACATAAAAATGTTAAGCTCAAAACTAAAAATAATTAGTGAAATAGTGCGGAACCCATGGTTGCAGTGGCATGCAGAGACTCTCTAAGGGGCAGGGGCGGAAAGTGAAAAAGGGGAACCTATCCCACATGCACCAACGTGGGGACCCCACCTGGGTTGGAAGGGCCTGTGTAACCGTATAGAAAGAGAGAAGCTTTTACTCAGAAGTCCAAGGTGAGATTTGCACCCCGCTCCTCTCACTCGTAAGCGAACGCGTTACCAATCAGCTAAAGACGACATCGCCGATTGCTAAGGGTAACGTCGTTATTTTGATCCTGAGGGTTGCGTCGCCAGAGAGTGTTGTCACGGTAACCTGCTACGAGGCCTTCGCTTTACCGCACCTCACTGTGCTTACTTAGCGAACTAGCCGAGCTACACCCGCTGCACCTGCATGCCGACATAGCCCCCCAACTGGGTTGGAGTGAATATGAGTTTTGGCTAAATTACATCAGAAACACAAAAACTGAGACCTTAAGCAAGAGTGTGTCTCTCGGTGGCATTCCCAGACTTTCTGAGAAGGCACTTTTGAGGGTGACAAGCATGTCTCGTGCGATTAGGGTGCCCCTATTATAGAAAAAAACAGGCTTACATTTTTCCCCCTTAGGTCACAAGGAACGTGGGGCAAAACTAAGCATGTTTTCTCAACTATAAGGTCACCAGGGGGGCATTTGACAGTGCTTCCCACACGATTTTATGAAACTGTGATGACTGTAGCCTACCCTGTCTAGGGCGGTCTGTGAGAAATTTGTCAAATTCCACAGCTAAATATATGAATTTGGTTCTCTTTCAGATGAAAATTTAAAGATTAGATCCACAATGTTTTGTTGTGATTGGAACATGGGGAATGGAACATATGAAATACATAAAATTTTGGCTAGCAGACTTTTTTGGCTAGACAGCTAGCTAACATGCAGAAACGTAGTCTGAATATTCATAAACTTGTTGTCAGCGGATAAGACTATACAGAGACTATCAGAATGCATGTTAACCTGTTCCAGAGATTAGTTAAAAAATGAGAGACTGCATTGAAGGGAAACGGGAAACCGTTGCGACTTGAGCGGAGCGGTTCGATTGCGCCTCTGGTGTGACTTCAGGGCAAAAATGAACAGTTTTTATTTTTTTATTTACCATACCCTTACCCGAGTAGCACATGAGACGAGCCTCAAACCATCACTTTGTTGTCAGATATGCAGTGGATGGATCACTTTAAGGGTTGTTTCTCCTGACTTATTTTCCTATTTAACTCAATTTCGTCATGGATTGTCACACTCTTGAGCCTGTTTGACTCGCCGTGCGCCGAAGTGGGAGGAGAGCCACTGTGTGGGTGTGTCAGTCTGGCGAGTTTCTCATTTCGCGGACTTCCCAAGCAATTCATCATTCATAACCTATTATTCAAAAGCCAATAAAGCATTTCCGTGCATCATATGCCATCCGATTTGACTTTAATATAAATCCCCCAAGCAGGAAAAATACATACTTTGCATTTATTGTGCATTAAATCGATTGTGCTGTATAGTAGCTATCGATGGTGCTTATGGATAAAGATATACACCTTTGACAAGCATTGACAGATGGATTAAGTCGTATTTCTGATTTCATTTTATTCAGACGTTGTCCGAATGCACGATTGAATACTTGATTAGTGGAAATGGTTGATCATAATATCAATGCATAATGTAACAAGGTGGGATAATTTGTTAACGGTTGTTTAGCTGGTCTTCTAAAAATACAAATACGCTAGTTTCTGCATGGGCTATTGCAGTATATGATGGACTTTGTTTTAGTATAATCTCCGGCTACCACACAAAGGCAAACATTTTTCTATATAGCCTGTTAGACTCCCAAGAGTTTAAAAAAAAAGGGTACGAGGCAGGAACTGTGAATAATTGTTCTTCATTCTGCAGAAGGGGAGTGAGTTCACGCAATCAGATGCATGATCAAAGTCCCATAGAGGGGCAGATTATAACATTCATATCACATCATTCCTGTTTACATCCAGCATTAGGAAATGTGTTCTGTTAGAGAGACTAAACTAAAGTGTTAGTAAGTAATTATGGATTATAGATAATATTATATATAATCCATAATTACTTACTAACACTTAAGCTACTTTAGTTACAAATATTATTGATTCATTATATTAGTAACAATTTGTAGAAATAATTTGTTGGACCGCTTTCAGCTTTGATTACGGCGTGCATTCGTTGTGGCATTGTTTCGACAACCTTATGCAACGTCACAACATTTATTTCCATCCAGAGTTGCATTAATTTTTGGCCGAGATCTTGTATTGATAACGGGAGAGTCGAACCACTCCGTAAAGTCTTCTCCAGCACATCACAAAGACTTTCAATGGGGTTACGGTCAGGACGCTGGTGGCTAATTCATGTGTGAAAATGATTCCTCATGATCCCTGAACCACTCTTTCACAATTTGAGCCTGATGAATCTTGGCATTGTCGTCCTGGAATATTCCCATTGATGGGATAACCTGGTCATTCAGTACATTCAGGTACTCAGCTGACCGACGATTTTATTGCTGCATAACGTTGCTGAGCCTAGACCTGACCAATTGAAGCAAACCCAGATCATAACACTGCCTCCAGAGGTTTGTATAGTGAGCACTATGCATGACGGGTGCAACGGCGACTTTTTTTTTGGCCAGGCAGTGTATATATATAAGTTCTCTGTAAAAAGCATTATATACACATACAGTGCATTTATACATAGAATAAAGTAATAATTTTTAATGTTTGGTCGCATATCCTTTTTAGAAGAAACCCTTCAAGTTATCCATCCATATCTACTGTATTTCTGGCAGCAGAGTGATGGTTTAAGGCTTGTTTAATACGTCAGACCCTTGGTGACTCCATTCAAATGCAGAGACGTTATAGTATCGCTTGTAAGAGTACCAGAAAATAAGATATCAAGAGTCTTTTGATGTTGTTGGGTCACAGACATCAGGAAGTCATGGCATGCAAAGGATATGGGACCAAATATTTAAAATGTTTGCTTTATTCTATATGCAAATGCAGGGGTGTTAATAATTGTGGCACATGTGGTTTTGTTAAAAATGATTATTTCTTGATGAGATTTTTTTTTTCTCATAATAAATTTACTTAAATTAAACGTTGGATTTTTCTCATTTTATCAGTGTGAGATTAAGCTAATTCACCAGACGGTACATTTTTTATAACCTTTTTTACTCATCTTTACCAGGGGTGCCAATAATATATATACAGTATATATATATAAAATTCATCATGTTAACAAGCCTAACAGTTTAGTTACAACAAGAATAAAAATAAAGCAAATCCCTCCCCTTCCTCGGTGCACCTGAAGATCGTCTTGGGTTTGAGTCTTCAATTCAATTCAATTGTATTTTATTTGTATAGCGCTTTTTACAGAGAACTGTCACAGACGCTGCACAGAGAAACAGAACGAAAATTGAGCAAAAAACCAGGTCTGAACCCCCAACCAGCAAAACGAGGTAAAAAAAAACTCCTCGGTGGGAAGAAAAAACTCCCCAATGGGAGGAAATCTCAGAAGGAACCTGGCTAGAGAGGGGGAGCCCATCCTTCGCTGGCCAGCCCGGTTTAAACTAAGGGTGGAATGGATGGTAATAGACTGTAATGAGGGATCTAATCAAACTAGATCCCACATTACCACGACCCCCCCCCCCCCCCAATCCTTGTATTATCCTCATCACCAATAAACAAAACAAAACAAAACAAAAATTCCAGCATCCCATAAACCCACTTTGTCCTCTTCTATGTCACGCCGTATGTCCCACGATCATACTGGTGAGAGATAATGAACAAATCAGTCTTACAATAAAAACCTATTTGACACCTATCTGCAGCAGCCTTACCCTTCACAATTCATATCATTTACATACTGCCCGTCATTGAGAACAAATATTCTTGACAGTATATGTTTCTATGAAGTGGGGTGCACAGACATAGTGGACCGGTGCCTCCTGGCCAAATAAGTATAAAAACGGCCAGAGGAAGGTAAATGGCCCACAGGGTCCAAAGACAATAATTCAGTTATAATAATAAGGGATGAGATGATATTTCATGAGAATACCAGGGTTTAAAATGAACACCAGACACCAGCCGAATGCTGGTAAAAGTTTTGACTGTGGCTGGTAAGATTTTTACTCTAGCAGCCACTTTGGCCGGTAACCGTCCAGGGTGTGTTTGTATTTTAAAAGGTAATGTGGCTGGAAAATTGTTGAAAAAGGCTGGCGATTTTTAGAATCCACAAGCCACTCTGGCCAGTGGGTGGAAAAGTAAATTTCATACCCTGCATAATACTAATAAGAAATGATAATATAATAACATCATCGGAGATTCCCTACTAACAGGAATAACAGGGAAATATATTACTTGCAATGTTCAAAACAAAGCTAACAAAATGCCTAATATTCCCACATTGTTACATAGATACATAGAGCCTGGAAATAGAAAGATTGAAAAGCCTCCAGGTGACTGACTTACCTGAGCTGGCTCCATTGCAGTCTTGGTTGTAGCCGTTGGATGGGGTCGGGCCGGCAGCAGTGTTGGGTAGAGACAGCAGGGGGGTGGCTTTGAGGGCCGATTGCCCCACCTGTCCTTCCACATGCATTGTTGGGAGAGAAGCTTGGTGGAGGTGGGCGGGGGGTGCAAGCTCAATATAGGGCACAGGGAGTCCAGGCAGAACAAGACTTGGATTGTGGATTGTAATGGTACTTTTTTTTTGTAGTCTACAGATGATCCAACCCATAAAAGCCAGATGATGATTCAACCCTCTTTCATAAATTCATGTATGTATGAAGTTAAGCTGACATTCCAGATGCAGAAACACAATTGTACTGAAATGTATGTTACATGGTATCATATTCTGCCTCATCAGTGCGTGAAGCGGAAACCTTCTGTCTGCATCAAAATATAATTGCCGGGAAGAGCAAAAATGAAAATGAATAATTTTCTATTTATCAACATAACATTAAGGTTTGGTCACAGAGGGGTTCCGAAATGCGGTCGAGTTCAGCTGATGGTTATGTGGTTACGGTTTCACACGGTCAGTAGTTACGAGGTTACGGTTTCACACGGTCAGGCGTTATGAGGTTACGGTTTTACACGGTCAGTCGTTATGAGGTTTCACATGGTCAGCAGTACTCACATGCTCGCGGGCAGCACTTTGGATTGGATTTCATTTTGCAGCAGATCCCAATCAGGAGGGGAGGCAGGAAGGACACCAGCACGAACACCACCGGGATCCAACCTACCAAAAAAAATGGGTAGTGGATTGTAATGGCAGACAGGGGGGGTGGGGGGTGGGGGGGGGGGTAGCGATGGCAGACCGAGGGGCGCGACGTTCTCAGGATTGTGATCACAGACTTCAATTTGCCTATTTCTACCTCGCCCACCGCGGCATTCAACCCTAAGTAGCCCAATTGGCCGTGGAACACCGCTTGAGGCCACAGATATGGAGGAATGAGGAAGACTTTCCGCTTAAATCAGACCCTATGGAAGCAGCTTTTAATTGTATTCAAAAGGAATACATGGCAAGAGTAGCTGTCAATAGCTGCAAATGGCTTGTGATTACAGGTGTGTCTGTAAGCTTACCCAAAGGGGACCTCACTGTCAGCTTTTCATGCCTGAAGAGGTGGTCAATAGAAGAGATGAAATGAGAGAAATCACCAATCGTAAGTTCTTGCCATTGTCTTTTGATTTCCTGGTGTAATGTAAAGAGAAATGAACAGTCAGCGAATGTATATAGATAGCCAAGTTTCGTATTTTGTAAGGCATATTTTGTGTGTGTGTGTGTGTGTGTGTGTGTGTGTGTGTGTGTGTGTGTGTGTGTGTGTGTGTGTGTGTGTGTGTGTGTGTGTGTGTATGTGTATGTGCGTGTGTGGGGGGGTATATTATATAATTATTATATCATATTATATTACAAGCCTATATAACTTAACATAACTTGGGGTAGTGCTACAAAATGACCACAATTTTGAAATGTCGGTTATAAACATGTTCCCTTGGGGACTTCTGTCTCTGTGGCTCAGGCAAGTACCAGTAGCTGTAATAAAATAGGAACATTTCCACCATTTCCTACATCCTCAAAAACCTTTGCCATGCTCCAGCTGCATACACACCTTGGGGAGTCGAAGGGCTCTTGGTGGGACAAGTATCATTAGCTATAAAAAAAAAATTTGGAAAATGTTACAACTCTGCCAATTTCAACAACATCTGAAACCTCTGCCATACATAGCTTGGGGCTTAGGAGCTACAGTTCAGTGACATTCACTATATTGATATTGCAAAAACGGCCAATGGGGCTTGAAATAATAGGTGAATTGTGTATGTGATGCAACATGTTAGGCTGTTCACCTAAAATATGTTCATTTTTAATGCATTTTCCAAGCACACCGGTTTTTGGGTCTTGGTTGAAGCTTGACCTGTGTTTCTAGAAAGTAAGTACTGCTGAACCACATTGTGTTGTCTCACTAGTTACTCTACCAATTAATTTATATGTAAATATTTTTCTGCTATGTGTTTGCATTCGTTCATAGTATTGGTGGCGAGTAAAGGCTATTATGTGCTTCTACACCTGAGCTATGGAACAATGAAAAATGGCACGGTGAGAGATGGCAGTGAGAAATCTCTAAAAAATGTATGTTTGGTTCAGGTTTATTTAAAAGCTCTAAAATTTAAATATCAGGTAGGCCCTATCCAAGCATCACATGCATTTACAAGACAATAGCCCATAATATACACTTTTAAATTTGCATGTAAGGAGTTAGCGGATACACTTAAACTCACTGATAAACTGTAATGACCACCTGACCACCTACTCCACCCAGCTTCTTGTCCAGACCATGGTCACCTCACGTCTGGACTACTGCAACTCCCTGCTCGCAAGCCTACCAGCCTGCGCCATTCTGCCCCTACAACTGGTCTAGAATGCAGCTGTCCGGCTTGTGTTCAACCTCCCGAAGTTCTCACACGTCACCCCCCCTGCTGAGGTCACTCCACTGGCTGCCGGTCGCGGCCAGGATCAGGTTCAAAGTTCTGACCCTAGCCTACACTGCAGCCAAAAGGTCAGGCCCCTCCTACCTACAGGACTTAATAATATTGCAGGTTGTGCTAAATAAAAAAGTAATCTAACAAAAGCTGAGCTTTAAGATCGTTTAATTTCCATGAATATTTTCGGAATTAAGAGTGCGGAGAACAAAGAGCACATGTATCCACAATTATAATGTTGATTACAATGTGCACAATTTTGCGACGCAAGTTAAAATAACATTTTATTACTTGCCTAATAGCCTAATTGAGGAGAACCGGCTACATTTGATGGCATTGAGTAATTGGTGAATTAAACGCTGATGTAGCCTATTGTTAATCAAGGTAACTGATTGAAAAATGATTAAGACCAATAATCAGTTTAAAGGGAAGTTTTCCGCCCCCCCAATTTTCAGCTCAGCAGCCGCCACTGGAAGGTACACCAGTTTTCTGATTAACCCTGAGTTTCTTATTACATTTTGTCAATATCCAGTACAGTCAACTTTTCCACAGCGACCACCCATCACACTTGTGGCTGTAATACGTTGCTGTTGTTATGTAAAAACGTGTACTTTTGTACGTATTTTTTTCTCGTATATAAAAACATTAGGCTACGCATTTTCATGCATATTATGTATATACTCTTTTTGACGTTTCTGACAAATGTATTCTGTTGCAAATTTCTGAATGATACATCCTCTTCTTCAATTCGAACTTTAAACCATGGATGCGTAGTGAATATTTTTATTGAGATATTGACATTTAATAAGCCTAGTAGAAACTTAGTGGAACATTTTTACCAGCAAAACTCACTCAGCAAAGCTGTACAGAAGCTTAGCAACTCTCCAGACTCATGCTCTCTGCCATATAATAAAGTTTAATATTTTTTTCCACATTGTTTCTCGTCTGTGTTCAACTACTGAATGTGAAAGCTTGGTTGCAGTTCTGCACTTATGCTATAATGTAAAACATTGTTACTGTTGTTCATTTGAATGGCTTGCCATTGTTGCTAATTAAACATTGAGTCTGGTATTTCTCACCTATTGGTACCATGAACCACAGAGAGCCTATTGTAAAGCATCTCATGTCAGCATGTGCTTTGTAAATATGACATTCTATAGAACGGTTGCATAAAGCTCAAATGCCATTTCATTTTTAATTTTTTTTTCCCACTCAACACAGGGTGGTATATATATCTAATTCCCAACCCAATCTGGAATGTCCAACTGTACAACCACAGATGCATTCTGTGTGTGAACTACTCCAATTCGGGAGAGCTGGGACATCTGTGGACATACGTGCCATCCAACAGCTATCCAACAGTTCTGCATTTGTGCTATATGGGTTTCCATTGCTGCTAATTAAACATTGAGTCTGGTATGTCTCACCTATTGGGCTTGAACCACAGCAACTCTATTGTAAAGCATCTCATGTCAGCATGTGCTTTTTTTGCATGAAGTGTTGATATCCCTTTGCTCAGTATGTGCCGAAGCCGGCCTCTACCGCCTACCTGGGAGTGGGTGGAGGGTGACGGAGCGAGAAAAGGTCTGGTTGAGAAGGCCCAGCATCAGCTCAAAAGTGACGGTCTGCGTGTCACTAGGCTTCAGCACCATCTTGCTCAGCACCTCATAGCGTACCCTGTCTTTCAGGTCCAGAGTGGTGTTGCTCTGGTTGGTGATGTCACTTCCTGTCTCTATTTTCCACAGCACAGTGGGCTCAGGAAAGCCCAGAGCGGAGCGGAAGGTGAGAACGATGCTGTCGTAGGTGGTCTGGATGGCAAGCTGAGGCTCTTCATATGGAGCTTAGCAGAGAAAAACACACAGAAATAAATTGGGGGCATTTATAAAGGAGCCACTTGCCATATAGCACATTGCAAGTGAAAGCATTAGCTGAATAGCCTGATTAAAAATCCTGGGATGTGAATTTGAGACGTTTATTATCCATGGCATGCACAACTGCTGGCTTAAAGGGGCAGTTCACACAAAAATGTCATTTTGATATGCTTCTACATACCCGGAGTGCTATCTTTCCATCCGGGTAGTTTTGCTGAGAACTCACTAGTTTCTTAGATATCCACTGCAACTCACCTTGACATCTCGGCAAAATAACAGACCTCAACGGGTCCAAAGTTGGTTGTGGTCAAAGTGCCAAAAATGAACATTCGAAAAAATCAACAGCAATGTCTCTTTACAAATATAATGACAGTTACTTACAAACATCCACAGACCTTGTTGTACACGTTTTTTTCTAAAACTACTTCTACCGAAGTACGTCCACCAGAGGTGGGTAGTTACAAGTACTCCGTTATTTGTACTCGAGTAGATTTATGAAGAATTTGTACTCAATTGAGTATTTTTTTTAAAGACAGTACTTCTACTTAATTTTTTTAAAAATACTACTCCATTACATTTAAAAATATGTAGTACATAGTCTAAAAGAACAATGTTTTCCCTCAGTTTTATTCAGTTTTGTTGTTTGCATCTACTGTCCGATTTGTCTTCGACTCCGAAGCATCCAACCTGCTGCATTACAGAATTGTCAAAATCAGCTACACACTAATCTTGGCGCACATGCGGTTCAAACCGAATGAGATGGTGATGGGGGATAGCAATTATAGCTATCTAAAAATGTACATATCTACATACTATATATACCTAGTTAGATATCTACGTAGACAACGAGCCTTTGCAACTATTAGAACTCATGTTGGCAGATATGGAAATCAAAGATAATGGGAGAGATCATCCCTGGCCTCTGATCCATGTCCTTGCAAGTAAGCAAACTTTAGGCAAAATAATAGCTGTTTTATCAAATGTCTGCTTTGCCTTCCAAAGGATGTACAAATGTCAGTTTCCCTGAACTCCACCTGAAACCAAAATAAACGCATTAGGGGAAGTCATTTTCTCTATTTCTGAGGCTACACAGCAGTGTTTTATTCAATTGACTTATATAATTCGCTGCCATTTGAAAGCGAATGGAAATAGATTTTTCTAAAGGGCCATTTTCAGTTTGGTACCCAAGACCAAGAGTGTAGTGTCCTTACATGTAATAAATCAGAGTAGCTACACGTAATGCACTGGTAATGTCCATCCCCATCTCTACAAACTTTGAATAAAGTCAGACATACTGTATATTACGAATATTGATGCGCTTTTTCAAAGAAGAATATTTTCATTGAGCTCGTGAAATCACATTATTAATTAATGCCGCTGCTCACTGCTCCCGCAGCTCTTATGCTTTTTGACAGCTGTTTGCCGCTCATACATGTCCTTCCGTTGTTTTTTTGTGCTTTTGTGCATCTCTAAGTGCCGGTCTATTTTAATCTGTGTCATGAGGTCTAACGATGAGTGCAGAATGTGGCAAATAAAAATATCTGTCAGTATGGAGCATACCAGTACTAGGATACGGTCTGTCCAGGCGTCTTCTTTTCGCGGCCATGTTTCACTTTTTCACTGTGCAGAGACCCCCCCCCCCCCACAGCCCAGTATAATCACATGCTCGAGATTAACTCCAGGCCCTATACTCATGTGCATCGCGTACAAGTTACCTCTTTGTTTTTGAGCTCCAGATTTGCCAGACCATGTATTCCCACTACCACATCTCATCAGAGGAGAATTATACGCCAAATACTTACATATGTAGTGACATTAGTCTAGCATTCTATAGCCATTAAACAACAATGTAGATCTATAGAATGATATGCATACAAGGCTGGGGCAGGTTAACATCTTCAACACCTGTAAAACCAACTCTATTTTTGTGCACTGGGGTGACTATAACACAAGGGATGGGTGTTCCTTGTCTAAAGATTAGATACATTCTGACACTGGTATAGTGTAATAAAAGTGGACTGTGCTGAATCTCATTATCTGTGTCCATTAGCCAAAAAACCCCTGGGAGAGGTTTCCACTGACGGATGCCTTGAAACGGAAGACGCCACATGATATTCAAAATGCAGCACAGGACACCACAGGTCGGTCTTCAGCCCTGTAACACAGTGTTCTCTGTTTTCAGGAAAATTAACTGCAGCACTCACCCGCTACTAGAAGTACAATCTCCATCTGGAAGGGGCCCTGCTCGTTGGCTCCTGCGCAGGTGTACTCGCCGTGGTCGCTCGCTTGCACCCCCGTTAGCCTGAGCGAGGCATTACCCGCTGCTAGCTGGTCTGGGTACAGCCGAGTGCGCCCCCTGTATGCTGCACTCTGCTTTTCCAGTTTGTCTTCCTGCTGTTTGTAACTGTGCACCATCTCAGTGTCCCCACGCCGCCAGACCACTATTAGATTGTACAGATTGTCGGTCTCACTGTGAGGAAAAAAGCAGCCGAGGGTGATGTCACTTCCTGGAGCTGCCACCAATGGGGACACTGGCTGCCCCACTGGACGAATCACTGTGGAAGAGGAAAAGTAGGCCATTTCACTCCACTGGCTACCTATAGGACTCGTTACCATGGCGTCATCACGTGACAGCCCTGCACTAATTTGCTCTATGTCGGCTCACATCAAATTCAAAACCTCGGTGCTAGCCTATCAGGCAGCTAAAAGGACAGCTCCATTATATCCTCAAAAGATCCCTCCGTCTGTCCTTTTAGCCTCATCCTAACCCCTTCGCGCAGATGCCAAATTTGGTCAATTTTCACCTATTTAGGGGGTGTTCTAAGGCTTTATAACTCTAGGTGTGAGCATCACAAAAACTTGTTAAATGGCTTAAATGAAACAAGACAGTTGTACCAATTTAGATTACTTCATTGTCCTAATTTTGGTCAAAATAAAGTGCCACAAGAAACTTTGGAAAAATTCTAATAAAAATAGTTTTTCTTTAGTTTGCAATGGAATACTGAGAGCTACATATGTGATACAGGTAAAACTATACATTTCCTGGATCATAAACTCTGAGGTGCAAAATCTGACGGTGATGTCCATAACTACTAAAGATATATGATGCAAAATACAGACAGTGGACCCTGTTGTCCCTTAGAGTCTTTGTATCTATCCAAAATGGCTAAATTGTGCACTGCTGTAAATCAAAAAATAAGTATAACTACAAATCAACTGTTTTGGCTCATAAAAGTAACCTTTGCATCATTTTCAACTGGAAATCTTTTCATCAGTATAGGTGTATAGATATCTATGGGTCCAAAAACCTATCCAAAACCTGTCATAAAGTGAATAAAATATTTTTGTCCATTATAAAGCATATACACATTCATACTCACTCCAAGGAAAATGTAACATTCATCTAGCACATATGCACAGTAAATAGGAATGAGTATTGTACATGCCCTAAGTGACAAGTATTGCCCAGGGACATACTAATACATTATGTACGATATGATTACAATAATATAATATTCCATCATCAGAAAAATGCTGGAAAATGTTCTAGCTTAAAGGTAAATGTAATATAAAACATGGCTGACCCATTTTAAACTAAATGTGACCAACTGAAATATTTGCATATAAAATAAAAATAATGGAGAAAAAAACTGTCGAATTACGGTATTAGTATTGTAACAATGACGTGCGACAAAGTTTAGGTAGCCTAAATAACAATGCCGAAAACATCTAACGTAGAAATTTGTATGACAACTTCAGTGTCATTTAACGTTTGTCACAGACAAAGTCTTTCAGTAAAATAATTTTCATTTTTAACCTATGTTTTAACAATAGCAACAAAGCTGTTTCGAGCTGAAAACTCACTTTCCATAGGCCTACCGTGCGGTGAATTTTCGGCTCCCACAGAGCCCAACAACAACGCTGCAAACAAACAGAAGCAACATTAATAATAATACCTTGCTGAAACTCACCTCGACCACCACCAATGTGTAGCACCCAGATGCAGCGGCACCCAGATGCAGCGGCACCAATTTTGCGCCAGAATGCTCACCACACATCAGCTACTGCGGTCAGGCCAGCCACCATTTCGAAAAAGACGGTCAAGCCAGCCGCCGCGAATTTATTTGGTTCGCGATATACTAGGCATTCTACGGTAAGAATTGATTTCAAAATAAAAGTAAAGTTCTTCTAAATTCAGATTGATATTAAAAGGAAACCTCATGTTTTCACGGAACCATTTCTCTTCAGAACGATAGAAGAACGCCTCAGAGTGTCACTCAGGTAACCTCAGGACATTCTGATGTGGAATTTCAAAATTAATGCCCTCTAAAATGTCATATAAATGCTGTGTTTCTTCTATATTCAGATTGATATTAAAAGGAAACCGCCTGTTTTCACAAAACCATTTCACTATAAAATGATAGATGAACACCTCAGAGTGTCACTCAGGTAACCTCAGGACATTCTGATGTGGAATTTCAAAATTAAAGCCCTCTAAAATGTCATATAAATGCTGTGTTTCTTCTATATTCAGATTGATATTAAAAGGAAACCGCCTGTTTTCACAAAATAATAAAAATGTATTGTTATCAACGATTTATTTATAAGATTCTCTCGTTAGACACAAAAATAATAAGAATTTTTTATATTTTTACATCTGTACATCTTTTTTATATGTAATGTACAGTACCAGTCAAAAGTTTGGACACACCTACTCATGGAAGGTTTTTTTCTGTTATTTTTACTGTTTTCCACATTTTGGAATAGGAAAGACATCAAAACTATGAGATAACACAAATTTAATTATGCAAAGACTACAAAAGTGTTAAACAAATTTTAAAAAGGCATATATTTTAGATTCTTCAAAGTAGCCACCCTTTGCCTTGATAACGGCCTTGCACATTCTTGCCATTCTGTGGTAAACAGGTATTCCACAGGTAAACAGGTGATGCCATCATGACTCTATATAAAAGGATATCAAAAGACTCCTGATATCTTATTTCCAGGTACTCTTATAAGCGATACTAAACTCCTCAAAAAAAGTTCGGAAACGTTATTTCGGTCGATTATTCCTCCCCTTTAATAATACCAATTGGTATTGTATTTTAAATCGTTGGAAAGCCTGATTAGTCACCTTTACAACGAGGTACAACTTGTAAGGATCATGCATTCGTGGAATGAGCAACACAGCTAACCGTGTGGGTAGCGGCCCAAAAAAATGTGCCAAAATCCCCTGCAATATTCTTCTGTTGGTATTCGCTCTCGTTTTGAGCTTCAAGTGCTGGCAGGTGTATGCCAGTCACAGGTGTGTGACTGGCACCTGATTGGCACCTAATTGACAGCACTTGTGTGCATGGGTCCTGCAACTTTGTTGAGTTTGTGTGTGCTCCAAGCATAAACATGTCACGTTTGTCCCTTCAGGATAAGGCCCGTGCAATAGGGCAAGTGGAATCTGGTGTTCCGGTACGCAGAGTGGCAGCATTATTTGGTGTCAGCCCTGGTACCATTTCCAAACTTAGGACCAAGTTCAGTGAGACTGGTGAAGTCGACGACGGTCGGAGCTGTCCTTGTTGGAGGCAGTTTTGAGGAAGCCGTTTTGATTTTCGGCTGGCCATTTTGGGAGCCGGTTGAGCGAAAGAGAGAGGAACGAATCTCGGTTTGACAACATTGTTTAGGCGCAAAATTCGAGTGAGAATATCTTCCGTGGGCTTAGGTACTACAGCTGTATCTGGAGTGGACATGACGGGGAGTTCAGACGGGGATTCGGAGGCTGATATGGAGTTCCAACAGAGCCTTGCGGCTGGAGGGAAAAGGGGTCGCCCCCGAAATAGTGATACGGGTAGGGGTGAGGAGGGTCGCGGGGCAAAGGTAGCGAGGGAGGACATACGGAGTGAGGAATTTAAGGTAATGATTAAATTTAAAGAAGGGGAACAGCAGTTGCCCAACCCTATCAAAATGTCTAAAATATTAGGGAGTGAAATAGGGGAGATTAAAGCAGCTAAGTGGTTGAGGGATAGCAGGATATTGATTTTTTGTGTGGATCAGAAGCAGCAGGATAAGGCGCTGAAAAAACGAAAGCTGGGGGGGCATGAAATTGAATCAGCGATCATTCCTCGGAACTTTCGCAATAGAGGGGTTATTTCTGGTGTCCCGTTGTCCATCACGATGGACGAATTACAGACAAATGTTAAAGGTGGGGACATACTGATGTGTACTAGATTGCAGCGAAATACGGATGGGCGGAAGGAAGACAGTTTGTCAGTTCTGGTAGAGTTTAACGGGGGGAAATTGCCAGAGAGCATTAGGTTGGGATTCCTCAGCTTTCCGGTGCGTCAGTTCGTGCCACGTCCTTTACGGTGCTTTAACTGTCAGCGAGTTGGGCATGTCGCGGCGGTGTGTAGAGGGAAAAAGCGATGTGTGAGGTGTGGGGGGGAACATGACTATGGGGAGTGTAACAGTGGGGGGAATTTGAAGTGTTGCAATTGCGGGGGGAATCACAGTGCCGCGTTCAGCGGGTGCAGAGTGCAGCAGCAGGCTCAGGAGGTGCAGAGGTTTAGGGTGGTTCACAATGTCTCTTATGCTGAAGCAGTGAAGAGGGTTCCTACTGAGCAGGGGCCTGTGGGGAAGCAGGGGCCTATGGGGGAGCAGAGGGATACTAGGGCTGATTCTTCAGGTATTAGGGCTACTCATTGTAATCATGTGTGTGATGTGACTCCGGATATGATGTTGGTGAAGAAGGTTGATTTTGTGGCTTTTATAGCTGCAGTCATTAACTGCACGGCCCAGATGGAGCGGAGGTCACAGAAACTGAGAATTATACTGGACTCTGCTGCGAAGTATCTGGGTATCACTGGTATATCATTAGAGTTCCTGTGTGGAATGTTGGGACCTCGGGAAGGGGATGTGCTTACGCAGAATGCAGGTGTATAGCCTCATTATGCCATTTTTAATACTTCATTGGAATGCGCGTAGTCTGATAGCAAATGGACAGGAGTTTAAAAAGTTTCTGATTGATGCCCCTGTTCTGCCAGAGGTAGTGTGTATACAGGAGACATGGTTGAAGCCTCAACTGGATTTTGTGCTGCCAGGTTACGTGTCCGTGAGGCGGGATAGAAAGGAGGGGCAAGGGGGGGGGGGGGGTGTGCCACGTTTATAAGGGAGGGGGTTGGGTATCGGGAAATACAGGTGAATACAGAGATTGAATATGTGGTGGTGGAGGTGTATGGGGAGATAGGGCCGGTAAGACTGATTAATGTATATAACCCGTGCCAGCCTTTATCCCTGGAAGGGCTTAGAGGAATAGTTGGGGGTGGGGATATGCACATGATTTGGTGTGGGGATTATAATGCACATAACTCCTTGTGGGGAAGTGGGCACACGGATAGGAATGGGGAAGTGATCGAAGGCCTGATGGATGATCTTTCTTTGGTTTGTATGAATGATGGGCGGGGCACTAGGATTGATGTCCGGACGTCACAGTTGTCATGTTTAGACCTTACCATGGTGTCTGACGTGCTGGCGGTAGGGTGTGAGTGGGAGGTATAGGAGGGTTCGACGGTAGGGAGTGACCATTTCCCTGTGTTTTGTTCAGTTGAGGTTGGGGTGTATCAGCGGGATGGAGTGCGGCCACGTGCGTGGTGTCTTGGGAAGGCAGATTGGGGTAAGTTTAATGCATTATGTGAGACTGGGTTGCAGGACTTTAATATGGGGGGGGCGGGGTGGATGAGTGTGTTGGTAGGCTGGGTAATGTGCTGTTGGGGGCTGCGGTACAGGCAATACCCATGAAGTCAGGTAGAGGTGGTAAGAAATCAGTCCCGTGGTGGTCGGATGAATGCTCCATTGCTGTTAGGGAGCGAAATCAGGCATTTAGGGTGGTGAGGAATACTCAGACTCTGCAGGCAGTCTTGGACGAGGAAGAGGGCAGTGGTGAGGAGGGTTATAAGACAGACCAAACGGGATGCATGGCGTTGATTTTGCGCCACGTTCGGTAGGGAGACTCAGTTGAAGGATGTGTGGAAGATATTAAAGAAAATCAGTAGGGAGACTCAGTTGAAGGATGTGTGGAAGATATTAAAGAAAATGAGAGGGGGGGGTTCGAAGTGTCAGATTCCTGTGATAGTTGAAGGTGATGTTGTTGCCAAGACGGATGGTGAGAAAGCAGAGGTGTTGGCTCGCTCGCTAGCGGATGTTCACAATGGGGTGAGTTTAAGTGAAGAGTGTTTTGTTGCGTCAGAGGGAGGTTCTGAACGCTCATAAGGGGTTGTGGGATAAGAAGGAGATGTGTGGGAGTATAATGGATGAGGACTTTACCATGTTTGAATTTACTAACGCGATTAGTAGGGCGGGAAACACTTCCCCGGGGCAGGACATGATGTGTTATGAAATGCTGAGGCATGTTTCGGGAAGGGTGCTGTCGTCTGTGTTGCTAGTCTTTAATAAGGTGTGGGCGGAGGGATGTATTCCTGGGGAGTGGAAGAGGGCGATAATAGTGCCGATCGTGAAGCCTGGGAAGGATCCAGTGTGCGCCTCTAGTTACAGGCCTATTGCATTGACCTCTAACCTGTGCAAATTGATGGAGAGGATGATTGTGGGGAGGCTTACACACTTTTTGGAAAGTAGGGGCTTGCTGTCGCCAGTCCAGAGTGGGTTTAGGAGGGGCCGTTCTACGTTTGATGCATTGGTGAGGCTGGAGATGGATATCAAGAAGGCGCAGGTTATGAAGGAGGTGCTGGTGGCAGTGTTTTTCGACATTGAGAGGGCTTATGATACCTTGTGGCGTGAGGGCTTGTTGTTGAAGTTGGAGAGACTAGGGGTGGGGGGGAGGCTGTATAATTGGGTTCTGTCTTTCTTGTTTGGCCGTTCGATTCAAGTACGGGTGGGGGCTGAGCTGTCAGCAACATATGGGGTGGAGAATGGAACTCCGCAGGGTAGTGTTGTCAGTCCTCTTTTGTTTAATGTTATGATTAATGATGTCTTTGCGAATGTGGATAGGGATCTGGAAGTGGCACTTGTCATTAAGATGGTCCAGGGGGCCATTCTGGAGGTGGAGGAGTGGTCAAGGGAGTGGGGTCTCAGATTTTCGGTGGCTAAGACTAAATGTATGTATTTTACAAGGAAGCGGGTAGATGAGGATGTGAGATGTACTTGTATGAACAGCCTGTTGAGAGGGTTGGTGTTTTTAAATATTTGGGGCTGTGGTTTGATACCAGCTTAACATGGAGAGAGCACATTGGCCAGGTCGAGGCTAAATGCAGGAGGGTGCTTAATGTGATGAGGTGCCTTTCTGGCCTCGAGTGGGGGGCTGATAGGTCCTCTATGCTGTCTATATATTATGCGCTTATTAGGTCAGTGTTGGACTATGGATGTATGGTGTTTAGCTCTGCGGCTCCTACCACACTGAAACGGTTGGATGTGATCCAGGCGAGGGCCCTTAGGTTGTGTTGTGGGGCTTTCAGGTCGACGCCGGTGTGTGCACTTTTGGTGGAGGTGGGGGGAATTACCACTGGAGCTTAGGAGGATTAAGTTTTCGTTGTCCTATTGGGTGATGTTGAAGGGGCATATGGATAGTCATTTGACCATTGGTGTCCTGAGTGATTGTTGGGAATATGCCGCCAAACCGGGCATGGGGTTTGGGTGGACTGCTAATGAGAGAGCGAGGGAGTATGGGATTGATGGGATTGTAGTTGGGGCCGACCATAGTGGTGCCTCCGGTCCCGCCGTGGCAGTTTCTAAAACCCGATGTGGAGTTCTGGTTTGAGGGGGAATAGAACTAGGGAGGGGATTGATAATCTTGGTGTGTGGGTGGATGAATATCTAGGCCGGGAGTTTTATGAGTTTCTCCATGTCTTCACAGATGGCGCCAAGGATCCGGGGACAGGTCATGTAGGGTCAGGGGTGTATGTGCCAGAGTTTGGAGTCAGGGTGTCCAGGAGGCTCACAGGTGATCTATCAGTTTATACGGCGGAGATGGTGGCCATAATCCTGGCGTTGCAGTGGGTTGAGGAGGTTCGGCCAGACAGGGTGGTCGTGTGCTCGGACTCTGCATCTGCCTTGGAAGGTTTGTCCGCCCCTGTGTCGTGTAGGGAGGACCTGGTTGTGGAAGTGCACTTGGCAGTTTACAGGCTTCATAGGATGGGTATAGCGGTTCGGTTCTGTTGGGTGCCAGCACATGTGGGAGTGAGGGGTAATGAAGAGGCTGATAGCTTGGGGCACTTGGGATGGAGCGGGTGGAGCTGGATGTACCATATGGGAGAGGGGAGGCCAAAGCCATTGTTAGAGCGGCAATCATTGCGGAGTGGCAGAGGAGGTGGGATAGGGAGGTGAGAGGGCGGCACCTGTATGCTATACAAGCATCAGTGTCCAGGACTACAGCGGGGGGGATGGGCAGGAGGAAGGAGGTGGTATGGACTAGGATGAGGCTGGGGCAAATGGGCTTAATTCGTCACTGTTTAGAGTGGGGAGGCACGAGACTGGTGGGTGTCCATTCTGTGGGGAGCTGGAAAACTGTAGAGCACGTATTGCTCCCATTGCACTTGTTATGAGGGGGAGAGGGAGATCATGTGGGGTCGGGTGAGGGTCAGCGGTGGGGCGGATTTTACATTGGGTGGACTGTTGGGTAATGTGGTGGGTAGTAGAGGGGTGCGGGATTCGGTTCTGAGGTTTGTTTTTTCGACTGGGTTGGGAGGGAGATTATAATTATTATGGTTATTTCTTTATTTATTTTTTGTAATTAATATTAGTGGTATTAGTGGAGTTTTAGTTTTAGTGTATGTTATTATTGTAGGTATGGTAGGTGGGTGTTATTGTGGTTGGCTGTTCTGTTTTGGGTGGTTTTGGGGGTTTGTTGGTTCTTTTTGTTTTCTTTTCTTTGCTGAGTCCCTGTCATGTCCGCTCCACGTTAGTAAGGTGTACAGTAGGTGGCGGTATGCACCTAACTGTTGGTTGCGACCCGCCATTAATCCCACGGAAGAAGAAGAAGAAGACTGGTGAAGTCAAAGACAGACCACGAAGTGGCCCGTCCCAGGAAGACAACACCCCAAGCAGGTTTTCAAGATGGCGGCACGAGTAGACGCAGCGACCCCTCTCTGTCCTGACCGTGCGGTGTTTTGTTCTTTTAGTAAGTGTTTGTCCGAAAGTTTTTCGTCTTCGTCTCGTCTGTCTACACCGGAATACAAGTACAGTCGACAGGCTCTGCTAGACATCTGCAGGAGCCAGCTTTACAACACTTTGGATACTGCACAAACAGAGACAATAAAGGAGTTCGGACTACTCCGCTGGCCCGCAACCACACCGGACTCGACTGCTACTCCTCCCCCGGAAAGGAGCCGCCGCAAGCGGTGCGAGAGGGAAGCAGAAGAGGGGCAAACGCGGAGGTATCCGGGCTAGGCTAGCGGCTAGACCAACTCGCCCAGCCATACCATCCATCCTTCTGGCAAATGTACGATCCCTGGACAATAAAATGGATCACATACGACTGCTGAGATCAGCGAATCGTAACGTGAGTAACTGCTGTGTGCTTCTCTTCACTGAAACATGGCTAAATGACAACATCCCAGACTCCGCTGTACAACTGGAGCAGCTAACATGCTACCGAGCGGACAGAGCCCTCGTAAACGGAGGCAAGACTCGCGGTGGTGGGGTCTGTGTTTACATCCGTGATGCGTGGTGCCGGGACGCTGTGGTGGTATGCAAACACTGTTCACCACTGGCAGAGTTTATGATCATAAGGTGCCGTCCTTTCTATCTGCCGAGGGAATTTACGGCGATTTTGCTAGTCGCTGTTTACATCCCTCCCACCCCCAACAACAGTGACAGGAATGCGGCACTTGGTGAACTGTATCAGGCCATCAGCGAACAACAGACAGCACACCCAGATGGATTCATCATCCTCGCTGGAGATTTTAACCATGCTAATCTCAAGACTTTCCTTCCAAAACTTCACCAGCATGTTGATTTCCCAACAAGAGGAGATAACACTTTGGACCTGGTCTACACTACTCACAAAGGAGCATACAAAGCCTCCCCCCTCCCCCACATTGGACTCTCTGACCACACCACAGTTATGCTAATGCCAGCATACAGACCGAGAGTGAAAGTCATCAAACCGGTTCCGAAGCAGGTACGAGTGTGGCCAGAGGGGGCCTCCTCTGCTCTTCAAGACTGCTTTGACACAACCGACTGGGAAATGTTTAAGCAGGCAGCCACATACAACAACCACACGGACATTGAGGAGTACACAGACACTGTTACTTCTTACATCAGTAAGTGCATCGATGATGTGACCCACACAAAAACCATCATCACCCGAGCTAACCGGAAGCCATGTCTTGTCCATCGGCTGCTGAGGGCCAGAGACAACGCCTTCAGAGCCGGGGATGAAACTGGCCTGAGAGCAGCGAGAGCCAACCTGTCCCGCGGCAAAGCAGGAATACACACACAAGATAACCTGCCATTTTAAAGACAGCAGAGACACACGGAGCCTGTGGCAGGGCATTCAGACCATCACAGACTATAAACCTGCGCCACAGCTCTGCGGCAGCAACATCTCTCTGCTCAACAACCTCAACAGCTTCTTTGCACGTTTTGAAGCACAAAACAACACACATCCACAGAAGACCCCACCACCCCCCCACGACCAGGCTCTGTGCCTGTCTGCTGCCAGTGTGAAGAGGACACTCTCCACTATCAACACCCGCAAGGCAACAGGTCCAGACAACATCCCTGGTCGTGTGCTGAAGGACTGCGCAGAGGACCTTAAGGACGTCCTCACGGACATCTTTAACACTTCTCTGAGTCAGGCTGCTGTTCCATCATATTTCAAGTCTACCACCATCATACCTGTGCCAAAGAAACCTGCTCCATCCTGCTTCAATGACTATCGCCCTGTGGCACCGACCCCCATCATCATGAAGTGCTTTGAACGACTAGTCATGTCACACATCAAATTCATCCTCCCCCCTACCCTGGACCCCTTCCAGTTTGCATACAGGGCCAAACGGTCCACAGAGGATGCAATCTGCTCTGCTCTCCACCCAGCCCTCACCCACCTGGACACAAAAGACTCATATGTGAGAATGCTGTTCATAGACTTCAGTTCAGCATTCAACACCATAATCCCACAACAACTAATCTGTAAACTTGACCAGCTGGGGCTCAACACCTCCCTTTGCAACTGGCTGCTGGACTTCCTCAGTGAGAGGCCACAAGCAGTACGAGTCGGCAACAACACCTCGAGCAGCATCACACTCAGCACAGGGGCCCCCCCAAGGCTGTGTGCTCAGTCCCCTGCTCTTCACCCCTGCTGACTCATGACTGCACAACAAACTACAGCACCAATCACATGGTGAAGTTTGCGGACGACACAACTCTGGTGGGTCTCATCACCAAGGACGACGAGACCCACTACAGGAAGGAGGTCGACCTTCTAACCACGTGGTGCAGAGACAACAACCTCCTGCTGAACGTCAGCAAGACCAAGGAGATTGTTGTTGACTTCCGGAGAGGCCACACCCAACACCCCCCACTGACCATCAACGGTGCTGCTGTGGAAAGAGTGAGCAGCACCAAATTCCTGGGGGTGCACATCAGTGAGGACCTCTCCTGGACCACCAACACAGCATCACTGGCGAAGAAAGCACAGCGGCGCCTCTACTTGCAGTGAGATATCGGAATGAGATTCTGGAGCCAGTGGCGATCCCATATCTCCAGAATCTGGGACCTAACTCCATCCTCCAGGATGACAACGCTCGCCCCCACAGAGCCAGGATCATCACAGAGTACCTCCAGAATTTGGAAGTGGAGAGGATGGAATGGCCTGCCGTGAGTCCAGACCTCAACCCAATTGAACACCTGTGGGATCAGCTTGGGCGTGCCGTACGTGCCAGAGTGACCAACGCAACCATGTTGGCTGACTTGCGGCAAATCCTGGTTGAGGAATGGGATGCCATCCCACAGCAGTGTGTGACCAGGCTGGTGACCAGCATGAGGAGGAGGTGCCAAGCTGTTGTGACTGCGTATGGATCCACACGCTACTGAGGTCCCTGACAGTGTAAAATTAATAAAGTGTGAAAATGGCCAATATGTGTTGTTTTTTCCTTATTACTGTGGGAGAGTGCAATCATCCAATCCACCAAGCAAATCAAAACGAGAGTGAATACCAACAGAAGAATATTGCAGGGGATTTTGGCACATTTTTTTGGGCCGCTACCCACACGGTTAGCTGTGTTGCTCATTCCACAAATGCATGATCCTTACAAGTTGTACCTCGTTTTAAAGGTGACTAATCAGGCTTTCCAGCGATATAAAATACAATACCAAATAGTATTATTAAAGGGGAGGAATAATCGACCGAAATAACGTTTCCGAACTTTTTTTGAGGAGTTTATAACCTCTGCATTTGAATGGATCTCTATGGGAATTGGGGGTTGGGACTAGATTTAGCTTTAAATTACACTGGAACAGTGTGGAACACATAGTTGTATAAATGGCTCTAAGTCAACAAGGGTGTGACATATCAAACGAGCCTTAAAACATCACTCTGCTGCCAGAAATACAGTAGATATGGATGGGTAACTTTAAGGGTTGTTTCTCCTGACAATTTTTCCTATTGAACTCTATGTAAAAATAAGTCAGGAGAAGAAACCCTTCAAGTTATCCATCCATATCTACTGTATTTCTGGCAGCAGAGTGATGGTTCAGTGTAATTGTTCAATCAATCAATCAATCAATATTTATTTATATAGCGCATTTCACAACAAGTTGTCACAATGCACTTCACAGCAAAACAGCAAAACCCAGCCTAAACTCCCCACAAGAGCAAGCCAAAGGCAACAGTGGCAAGGAAAAACTCCCTGGTGTAACTAGGAAGAAACCTTGGAAGGAACCAGACTCAATGGGGGAACCCATCCTCCTCTGGTCGGCTCAGGGTCTAGGGCTTAAGGACCAACATGGTCAAAACAGCCAATGTCCATGATAATACAATTTGCAGCAGCTAGATGACAGTCCAGATGTGGCGGCAGTGATGGTGGGGAACCGGGCGCCGATGGCGGCGGGAGCAGCTGGCAGCGGTGGTAAGGAGGGAGGGGCAAGCGGCAACGGACAGGAAGCCGGGACAGCAACTCTCGAGATGCGGGGCATAAGCCCCGCCGGCAGAATGTGAAAAAAAAGAGAGAGAGAAAACAGTTAGGGGAAGTGTAATAGAGCAGCAGGAGCACCAACTGGAGGGGTGGGGGGTGGGGGGGTGGGGAAGGGGTGGGAGGGGTTGGGCAAGTGCCCCCCGCCAGGAGTAATCTATGGCTGCATAGCTATGAAGACAGAGTTTGAGGAACCATGCAGTCATGAGAGGGAAAACAGTCCTACCCACCTATCAAGAGCCAGCCCAGGAAGATGGGGTCACAGCTATTGACAGGTGACAGTAAGGAAAGGATGCCACCCCACATTACTCTATGGCTAAATGCTTCTCTGGTCCTGTCTCCAGACTATAGCTCATTATAAGCCTGATCATAGAGGTGCGTTTTTAATCTAGACTTAAATATTGAGACAGTGTCTGATTCCCTTATAAGTTTTGGTAGGGTGTTCCACAGTAGTGGCGCTCTGTAAGAGAAAGCTCTACCACCCGTCAAGTTTTTAGATATTCTTGGGACTACTAGGTAGCCTGCGTCTTGGGAACGGAGTGATCTTTTTGGCTTATATGGTAAGAGCAGATTACATATATACACTGGCGCAAGTCCATTTACGGCTTTAAAGGTCAGAAGCAAAATCTTAAAGTCTATCCTAAACTTAATTGGTAGCCAATGAAGCAATGCTAGTACTGGGGTAATATGCTCATATTTCTTAGGTTCCAGTGTAATTTAAAGCTAAATCTAGTCCCACCCCCCAATTCCCATAGAGATCCATTCAAATGCAGAGGTTATAGTATCGCTTCTAAGAGTACCTGGAAATAAGATATCAGAAGTCTTTTGATATCCTTTTATATAGAGTCATGATGGCGTCACCTGTTTACCTGTGGTATACCTGTTTACCACAGAAGTTGTTTTGAGAGAATGGCAAGAATGTGCAAGGCAAAGGGTGGCTACTTTGAAGAATCTAAAATATAAGCCTTTTTTAAAATTTGTTTAACACTTTTTTGGTCTTTGCATAATTTAATTTGAGTTATCTCATAGTTTTGATGTCTTTACTATTCCAAAATGTGGAAAACAGTAAAAATAACAGAAAAAAACCTTCTATGAGTAGGTGTGTCCAAACTTTTGACTGGTACTGTATTTAAACTTTGAATTCACAATACAGAAATGTTTTCCTATTTAGTTATTGTCATGCGGTGAGTGCGAATACGAGGCAACGGAGAAATGCAGACAACCCACGCAGACTGGGACAGTTGAATAATTTACAGCTAAATAGTGATGTCAATGATGAAGGGTTTAAGCGCACAAGCAGTAATTCCAGCTGTCTTCCCTGGCTTGTTCCAGGTCCTCTGTGTCCAAGTCCAGGCACTGTTCATGGAACCATCTTTCACATTTGTCACATTGGATCTATAAAATCACAAGGTGGAAATCTCTTAGATGATTTTCAGGCTACTTTCACAAATTTCGACCTGTCTGTATTTTTCAACAAATGTTACCCACTATGTAACTACAGTATGTGGGTTCATATAATTTGTATGAATAGTCACAATGAAGAAATTTAGTTTACTGTCAATATGTCGGTGTATCTAAATACTCAGCTTCACAGTTTACAATTTCTACAGCTTTCATCTACAAATTATGCTTTCACAACACCAGCAGAGCTACTGCAAATGCTATTACCTCAGAGTGTAAAGGGAATGGAACTAATATGATGATGCAGCTTCCCAGTTTAATCCAAGCCCATTTGGCCACCTCTAAACACCTTAAAGCAGCTTGCCTTGTCCTGAGGTTACATGCGTGACACTCTGAGGTGTTCATCTATCATTGTATAGTGAAATGGTTTTGTGAAAACAGGCGGTTTCCTTTTAATATCAATCTGAATTTAGAAGAAACACAGCATTTATATGACATTTTAGAGCGCTTTAATTTTGAAATTCCACATCAGAATGTCCTGAGATTGCCTGAGTGACACTCTGAGGTGTTCTTCTATCATTCTGAAGAGAAATGGTTCAGTGAAAACAGGAGGTTTCCTTTTAATATCAATCTGAATATAGAAGAAACACAGCTCTTATATGACATTTTAGAGGGCTTTAATTTTGAAATTCCACATCAGAATGTCCTGAGATTGCCTGAGTGACACTCTGAGGTGTTCATCTATCATTGTATCATGAAATGGTTCTGTGAAAACAGGCGGTTTCCTTTTAATATCAATCTGAATTTAGAAGAAACACAGCATTTATATGACATTTTAGAGGGCTTTAATTTTGAAATTCCACATCAGAATGTCCTGAGGTTGCCTGAGTGACACTCTGAGGTGTTCATCTATCATTCTGAAGTGAAATGGTTCCATGAAAACAGGCGGTTTCCTTTTAATATCAATCTGAATTTAGAAGAACAACAGCTCTTATATGACATTTTAGAGGGCTTTAATTTTGAAATTCCACATCAGAATGTCCTGAGGTTACCTGATTGACACTCTGAGGTGTTCATCTATCATTCTGAAGTGAAATGGTTTTGTGAAAACAGGCGGTTTCCTTTTAATATCAATCTGAATTTAGAAGAACAACAGCTCTTATATGACATTTTAGAGGGCTTTAATTTTGAAATTCCACATCAGAATGTCCTGAGGTTAGCTGAGTGACACTCTGACGTGTTCCTCTATCATTGTATAGTGAAATGGTTTTGTGAAAACAGGCGGTTTCCCTTTTAATATCAATCTGAATTTAGAAGAACAACAGCTCTTATATGACATTTTAGAGGGCTTTAATTTTGAAATTCCACATCAGAATGTCCTGAGGTTACCTGAGTGACACTCTGAGGTGTTCATCTATCATTCTGAAGTGAAATGGTTTTGTGAAAACAGGCGGTTTCCTTTTAATATCAATCTGAATTTAGAAGAACAACAGCTCTTATATGACATTTTAGAGGGCTTTAATTTTGAAATTCCACATCAGAATGTCCTGAGGTTACCTGAATGACGCTCTGAGGTGTTCATCTATCATTCTGAAGTGAAATGGTTTTGTGAAAACAGGCGGTTTCCTTTTAATATCAATCTGAATTTAGAAGAACAACAGCTCTTATATGACATTTTAGAGGGCTTTAATTTTCAAATTCCACATCAGAATGTCCTGAGATTGTCTGAGTGAAACTCTGAGGTGTTCTTCTATCATTCTGAAGAGTAATGGTTCCGTGAAAACAGGAGGTTTCCTTTTAATATCAATCTGAATTTAGAAGAACTTTACTTTTATTTTGAAATCAATTCTCACAACGCTTACCGTAGAATGCCTAGTATATCGCGAACCAAATAAATTCGCGGCGGCTGGCTTGACCGTCTTTTTCGAAGTGGAGGCTGGCCTGACCGCAGTCATCAGCTGAGGTGGAGAGGGAGAGAATGATTATTAGCCAATTAAACTGGGGGATGATTAGGTGGCAGATTGAAAGAGCCAGGTTGGGAAACCCCTACTCTTTGCGATAAGTGTCATGGGATCTTTAATGACCACAGTGAGTCAGAGCAAAAAAACACACACTCACAATCAAGCAGATCGCATATTAAAAATAAGTTTTCAGTAAAAGTCTACATTTTGGAGGAAAAAAAAACCCCCGTCGAAATTATTTTCAAAATAGGCTATATAATGTAATATCAATAAATCCCCTTATTTGGTCCTCGGAAGACACATTGAGGATGCGAGCCCTCATTTGCAATGGTGCGAGATTATATAAAACAACCAAAAGGAATCAATCAAAACTAATGCATTCAATGATTAAATGGTTAACTCAAAGAATTAAAATGAAATCCATTTTTAAAAATCAATTAAAACAATTGCATACAAAATTAAATTCCATTAAAATCATAGATTTAAAATTAGACAATTGCATTTAAAATTAAGTAGATTTTTAAGAAATCAAATTTTTTTTTAAATGTAAATAATTTAATCAAACGATTTCATTCAAAATGAAAGTTAAAATAAAAGATTTGAAATGTCCCAGGACTACAAGAGAATCCAGTTTCAGTATTGCAAATCATTCCAGGTTTGAGGGGCACAGGGCACACTTTCAGAGCTAACTTGAGGAACGTGGAAGACTAGCCAGTCCTGGGAGTGTGTATTGTAAGTCCCTACATTCCGAATGGTAGACTACATCTAAGGACCGAGTGGTGACAGCAGCATGTCTATAAATTACATCACCATAGGACTGAAAAAAAACACGGTTTTAATTTGTTATATGGTACACAGGGTACGAAATTAACTTTTTTTTCACAGGGCTTTCTTTGCCTCCCTTAACTGATTTTCGAGGGCATTTTTTCACATTTCGGGGGCACTCACATGTTTTTCACCTGAATGCGAGATGGAATTTCAGCGACCTTTCAACGTAAAAATGTTCACTGGGAGGCAGATGTTGAAACTTTGCTGCTACCGTTACTTCCCTCAGAATCGTTTGACACAGGCGTGATGTTTAATTCTTTGTGGGTTTTGGGTTTAATTGTTATTACGAACTTGTCAATTTCGTGGAGTCAACATCCTCCTCTAGCGAACTGTCTTATTAATAGCCGGCACTCTGGAGAGTCAGTACCGTAGTAGGCGATAGCATACCTCAACAAACAGCGCTTTTCAATTGGTTTCACTTTTATTTAATCAAAATATAACTTCACTCTCCAATACGATTTGCCCCTGTGTGCCCACATGATCGCCGCCTATGGTTCAGATAAGGTGTTAAGGTGTTGTAGGAAGCCTAAAATTGCACCAATCAGAAACCAACTAGAGCTGTGATTTTCACTCTGCACATGTGCATTGATTTTCCCTCTCTGTCTGCCCTAAGACAATCTGATGCCCCATCCAATGCTTTTTTTTTAAACAAATACTTCTTTTGGAGGTATAAAAAATATTTTTTACCACCATTGTTTTTCTCTTACTGTTTTAAGCTTTTATGATTATGATCAAGTAGTTGTCTTAACTTTTATCACCATCACGTCTAACTGTTGTATATACTGTATTTGCCAAGTTCCAACAATCTTTGTTCCTAGCCAGTAAACGAGCTAGTTTCAATTTAGTTATGCTGGGGGCAATTGTAACACAGTTAACACGGTTGCAATTGCCATTGAAATTAGCCACTGTCTCATATTTATTTCCTTCTGATGATTTTCAGTCATCGGTTATGTTTGTGTTTTCTTCTTGGATGTGTTCTTTTTGTTCTTCCACCTGTTTCCATGTCCATTAAACATTTCCTTTAAATGTTTTTAATGATTGATTTTAGAAATGTTCTTAATAATTTCAATGTTTTAAAAATATTACAAAAATATGTAATGAAATAATTGAATGATCTTTCACAATAAAGCTGAAATGATTGTTTAACTTTTAACACTGTTGTCATTAGGTTTGATTGATAAATTTGATGTTACTACAAAAATTTTATATGATGTTACAATTGCCCCCATATGGTATTACAATTACATCTGACATTTTATGTTGGAGTAAATATTGCAACTATAGTGTTAGTTGTAGAGGAATTTAAATCATATAAACATTGAGAAGAAAGGTGAAAGTTCCTTCCACAAAAGATTAACTATGATGTGTTCAGTTGCTTTTAAGTGATACTGTGAAAACCCGAAACTTACAATCGCCCCCAAATGGTGATTCATTTCGTCTTCTTTCCGGTGAACGAAAACATGTGCTACACATGTGCTCACTCTAAATTCCGAAAATATTCATGGAAATTAAACGATCTTAAAGCTCAGCTTTTGTTAGATTATTTTATTATTTAGCACAACCTGCAATAAAAAAATAATCTAACAAAAGCTGAGCTTTAAGATCGTTTAATTTCCATGAATATTTTCGGAATTAAGAGTGCGGAATGTATCCACAATTATAATGTTGATTAAAATGTGCACAATTTTGCGACGCAAGTTAAAATAAAATTTTATTACTTGCCTAATAGTCTAATTGAGGAGAACCGTCTACATTTGATGACATTGAGTAATTGGTGAATTAAACGCTGATGTAGCCTATTGTTAATCAAGGAAACTGATTGAAAAATGATTAAGACCAATAATCAGTTTAAAGGGAAGTTTTCCGCCCCCCCCCCCCCCCCCCCCCCCCCCCCCCCAATTTTCAGCTCAGGAGCCGCCACTGGAACACCAGACTGTTCTTGGACTGTGAAGAAATTATAAATGTTTCAAATGTTTCAAACTTACCAGTACAGCACAGAATCATTTGCAGTGCTGTCATCGCGTGTATCTTTTTGGAATCTAAACTTGACATCCTTTGAACGTCTACCAGAACATCCAACCTCTTTCTGCGCTCCAGTGCGGGATAGAAAAGGGTGAAGACTCTGCGGATCAAACCATTGTGAGGCCAAGGGCAGGGGGTCGCAATATTTTGAAACTTAAAAACGCGCTATTAACTGTCTATAATCAGCACAAGTGCTTTCATTGCGTATTATTAATATTATTGAAATTACATAGTTATGTTTACAGTGATATATTGGGGGGGGACAAATCATATTTTTCCCAGGATGGGAAAATATGGCCTCTATATGTGTGTTATCCCACACACACCGCATTGCTGACAGTCGGCATCCCTCCCTCCTCATCCGGTCTAAATTATGTCAATTAGTGCCATTCTGGCTTAAAGGGTCAAATTTCATATTTGGGCTTTTATCCTCATCTTTTTGGAACTGTTTGTGTAAGTATTCAACCTGAAAATAACATTTGTATTATTGGTTTTTGAACAAAAAAATAATTGGCCCACATGGCCCACTTTTGTGTGCAGTATCAGATTTATGCATAATTGCATATATATAACTAAATAAATCTTTACTAGATCCTATTTATTAACCCTGTGCTTCTTAAGAACTGAAATATAAGTGAATAGCATTCATTACCAGAATTTCTTTGTAAAATTTCTCCCAAATCATAGCCTAATCCCTTATCTCTCGGATGCTGGACCAGATTTTATCCATCCAGATTGTTTTGCAGTCACAAACTTTCTTCTTCCTCTGCATTCTGTGTGCTTTCAATGGGAGCATCACCTTCCCCAGTGTTGGGATGGGGTCGTGTACACGTTTAACCGTGTACACGAAAATTAATAACTATCCGTTTAGGACGGATTAACCGAAATTTGAAATCTTAAAATAATTTTAAAAATATATTTTTGAAATCATGTTAATTATTTAAATGTCATGTATAATTGTTCCTGGCACAATATAATTTTTTTATTGACCATGTTTTTTAAATATTGTCCATTTTATTTGGTGTAAAGTCCGGATCCCATGACATTTCTCTACGAAGTATTCATTATTTCTTTATTTCTGAGTCTTACATGTGTTTCTATGTGGTAAGTGTATTATTTACCCATTGATTTTGTGCTTTATTTTGCTTACTATCTTTTCCAATAAAAGGCAGTGTTTAATTGAAATATCCACACTTGTACTCTCTATTCTTCGCCATTTTGTTGAGGAACTATCATTGACCCAGATCATTATACTTTTAATTAGTGTATAACACTAAAATAATTACATAAATTTGGAAGTTCCAGACCGCCATTTTCTTTTGAAAGAGGTTAATTTTTTTAATTTGATCCTTTGCTTTTTATTATTCCAGATTAAATTTGATATCATTCCATTTTCTTAAATCTAGCTGAGGGTATGGGGAGTGGCAGTGCCTGAAATGGAAAAAGGAATTGTGGCAGCACTTTCATTTTTATAATTGATTAATTTTATTTTCTAGGGTTTGGTAGTTACAGTTGTATAAATTATTTAAGTTCTTGGGGATTTCAATACCTAAATACTTTATTTTATTTTGATTTGAATGTATTTTTGATGTTTCTTCAGTTGTTCTCCTATAACCATCGCTTCACACTTATTTTCGTTCAGTTTTATACCTGAGTAGCCGATACTATATTCACCGATGGTTCGAATAGCACTGGTAAGGGAGTCTGGAGATGATAGATACAGTATGACATCATCAGCATATAGTGATATTTTATGACTTGCATGGCCTTTAGTTATTCTTTTATATATACTGTCTTATGGATTCAGCCAAAGGTTACATACATAGAGCAAATATTAATGGGGAAAAGCGAATCTCCTTGCCTTGTTCCCAGAGACATTTGAAATGCCTAGATAGAGTGCCATTAACCTTAACTTGTGCATTGGAGTTTCTATACATTGCTTTTAATCATGAAATAAAATATGAATGCAAATCCAAAAGGTCTAGCAGTTTCAAATATATATGGCCATACCACCCTATCAAAGGCTTTTTCTGCATCCAATGTTAATAAACAAGTTTGTTTTTTTAATTTTTGGGAATGACGCCTTATGTTCAACGTAGGCTAGGCTACGTCTAATATTATCTGTGAGTCTATTGGGGATAAATCCGCAATGATCTGTATTAATTATATTCGAGATAATAATATATCGGCTCAAGACACATGACAAGACACATTTCTAATGCAGGGTAAGGCAATTTTAAACTAAATGTGACCAACGAAAATATTGCATAATATTTTGCATATAATACAAGTGCTTAATGTAAAAGAGCAAACAACCACACACTCATATACAATCAAGCAGATCGCATATTAAAAATAAGTTTTCAATAAATGTGGACATTTTGAGAAAAAAAAAAAACCCCGTCGAAATTATTTTCAAAATAGTCTAGATAATGTAATATCAATCAATCCCCTTATTTTGGTCCCTCGGAAGACACACTGAGGATGCGAGCCCTCATTTGCAATGGTGCGAGATTATATAAAATAACAAAAAGGAATCAATCAAAAAGACTGAAAGAATAAAAATGAAATCCATTTTTAAAATCAATTAAAACAATTGCATACAAAATAAAATCAAAGATTTAAAATGGAATCAGAATCAGATTAAGTAGATTTTTAAGAAAAAAAATGTTTTTTAAATGTAATTAATTTAATCAAACAATTTTCATTCAAAATGAAAGTTAAAATAAAAGATTTGAAATGTCCCAGGGACTACAAGAGAATCCAGTTTCAGTACGTATTGCAAATCATCCCAGGTTTGAGGGGCACAAAATTTAAAATCAGGCTTTCCGAGCTAACTTGAGGAACCTGGAAGGCTAGCCAGTCCTGGGGAGTATGTATTGTAAGTCCCTACATCTCCGAATGGTAGACTACATCTAAAGACCGAGTGGTGGACAGCATGTCCTAAGAAATACATTTTAAAAATGAATGTAAAATTCTAATTAAATCTGTACTATGAACATATACTGAAAAGATTCCCACATAGCTGTGCTATATGCAAGTGTCTCCATACATATTCGCATTCCGTTCTGATTTCTCCCATTTCAAGTTTAGAATGCACCAATAGTAAAGCTTAAGAAACTGGGCTTTCATGTATAGGTGAATTTTAATCAGACGACGTACATGGCTAATCAACGTGCACCATACTCCGTTATTCAAGATATCATGTAAAATATTCAAGGGCCTGTGCAGATGTAGGGTACGGACACAACTATTTCTGCCATTTCAATCATGAACAGGAGATAATTTAAATTCAAAGTTCTCTCTGTAATTTGTGTAGGTGTGCATGTCGTAACACGTAACACGTCTGTAAATTACATCACCATAGGACTGAAAAACACACGGTTTTAATGTGTTATATGGTACATATACATGTCTATGGCTTCTAATGCATACCCATTTCAGTGTGAACACCGGACTGTTAAGATCTTGGACTGTGATAAATGTTTCAAATTTTACCGCGAGACTTACCAGTACAGTACAGCACAGAATCATTCCCAGTGCTGGCATCGCGTGTATCTTTTCGGAATCGTCTTGGATCTCAACTTGACTTGTCCTTTTCCTTTGACTGTCTAGCAGAACAGCCGGCTTTCTTCTGCGCTCCAGCCTTCCGAGCGTTCCATTTAGCGCCATCCAATGTCACCGTAGTTTGTTTTCCCGTTGCTTGATTGGCTTATTTGTGGAGGCTTTTTACTGACTAAAGGCTGTGATAGGCCGTTGTGGGTTGTAGTTGGGGTACGGGAATCACGAACTCACGCAGGGCGTGTCTTGCCAAGAAAAGCAGTGGCAGTGGACGCGTGACGTCATATACTACTACCTCACACGTGATGATTTCGGCCTATCACAGCCTTTAGTCAGTAGTTCCCAGTACAGGCTCATGGGGGCGCTTGTGCAAAATCCGGAAACAGGTACCGTTTTTTGAGACATTAACAATAGGTACATATTGCCGAATTCCATGAGATCAGACTCTCTTTCCTCAGTAGACGGGCTGATGGAATGACTGGAATTCAACTGCCAGCAAACAAGATGGGCAAATATACCACGCCATAACTGCAGGGTTAACAAAGGACAATGGAGTGACACTAGGCTACCAATTAGAATAAAAGTTAAACATTGTCCTTCGAATAAAAGTTAAACATTGCCCTTTTTAACCCTGCAGTTATGAAATCAGAAGTAATTAATAAATCAACACATCTATTACAGCAAAAAAAAAATTATTATGGTGTGTGGTAAAACGAGTGGTGCAGACTGAAGAAATACAGTCTGTCTGGACTGTGATGTAGGACAGCCCCCTGGAGGCGAAATATATTTTCAGCATTGATTTGAGCTCGACGACGAGACAAATTAAAGAACTGACAAGACCCATTGCTTGTTTCTAAGAGGTGGTAACTTTATCATATAGAGACATATAAGCCGAAATCTTGAACTCTAACACATTTTCCATTCATGTAAATGTCTTCAACAGTGTCCTTAGAATAGCTAAGGACTAATAAATGATGCATGCCAATCATTTGCTAAAATGCGATTTAATCTTTCTTGGTACTAATATCACAAGTAGGCCTACATATCATCAAATTATACGTAGGTTAATTATAGGTATATCTCAGAAAATATTCAAGACCACTTTCTCCACAAATAAGATTCTGGTCAAATTCATTGGCGTTTCTAAATTGGCCACTATCTGGGTACAGTTGAATTCATGTGCCCTGCAATGGATTTGTGTTTACTTGGGTATCACCCTTTGCATCCTATCCCTTCTGAGATACTGGCACCACATAGTGTCGCTTTGGGTGACCCACGATGGAAAAAAAGGAACCTTTCCTGTCCATTTGGAGACAAAGGAACACATAACATTTTATGAATTTAATCCTGGACTTTTTGTTGCAGCCAGTTTTTCAGCACCTCTGAAAATTTGAGCTTTCGCTCCCCAACACGAGGAGATGTTCTGCCCCACCCTGCCTAACTGTTACGGATGGGTTGAGATGACCTTTTTGAGGAAGGAGAGCTGTTGCCTCACCAAATACTCTTTGGCTTCTGGCCCTTTGAAAACACCAGAAACTCCCCTACATGTTTATGATGTTCCTTTAGGCAATAGTAAAGTGCTCACTATCCTGAACATATTCAATCAGGTACATCAACAGAGTAAGATTTGATCTTGAAAAAGGGGCTCACAGCTCTGGGATGGTCCAGGTTGCTCAGGATGCGGTAGATTATTGCAAAAAATTACTTAGAAAAATCTAAATTAAATAAACACTACAATATCAACTTTAATTCTTTTTTTTTTTACTAATTATTTTACGTCTACTACTACTACTACTACTAGTACTACTACTAATAATATAATAATAATAATAATTATTATTATTATTATTATTATTATTATTATTATTATTATTATTATTATCGTTACACACACATACATAGCCTATCTAGCATGCATCCAGAATACATATCTAGCATACATTCAGAAACTGGAGAAAGCATCTGCAATCAAATATGAATAACTTAATGAAAAATGAAAATTATTCAGTAATTTATCTAATAATATATGAATGCTGCCTTTTGGATGCAATTGAGCTAGCTAGCAAGCTATACACTGCACAAAATCCATATAAACTAGCTAGTTAGTAGAACTCACAGATTTTATGTTTTTAATTCCAAATGTCCAGATTACTGGACAGCATTTTTTCAGTAAAAAAAAAACGAAGCTAAACATTAACACTGAATAATTATTTGAATAACTGCAATATCAGTGAACTCTTATAGTAAGATCCTTATTGTGAAAATTAGAAAATAACAAAAATACCATTTAGAAAAACTAAACTCTTTTCGTATTGCCAGAGAAGACGCATGTCCCCGTACTTCCTATCATTTCCGCCTTAATTTTGAATGACGAAAGAAAAAAACACTTCCGATGAACAACGCACCAATAGAAAGGTTGTGTGCTCAGCAAACTGTACAAATGGACCTGAGTGCTCTACCATTGACCTGAGAACCAGAAACCTCAAATTAAAAATGTCCAGGACGTTTGGAATGAGGAGGATAGGCCTAGCTGATAGGCTATGTAAAAACAATTCCGTGAGTCTATTGATTCGCCTATTGTCTCCGAAAAAAATGTACTTTCTTAGAATTTAGTCGCCTACGTTACGGCATCTATTTTCAAAGGGCGTATACACGCATGGAGACAAATATATTGACGCTTCTTAGTTTATTTAGCGGTAATAAACAAAATAGTAGCCTATAGCCTACTCTGTAATGCTGTCCTGAAATATTTGTGTGCATAAGAAACGAGAGAATGTCTTCATGAAGGGTGAATTCAGGTAAAGGGTAGCATAGGCTAGGAAAATTCGGAGCGCCAACTCAACCCCCAGTTCCGACAGAAGACCGCACAACTACTAATTCTTATCGAAAGCTTTTTATATCCTCCGTCAGCGGTCGTAATTAAAAATATTGTCTTAATTTGCGCGTAGGCTATATTTTGATTAATTAGGCTACTTAATAGAATTTACAAACAATGTTCTCATGTAGGCTTTTGCTTAATATCATTTAGAATTGTAGCATATTCAGATTTGTGGTTTCTTCGATTATTTTCTTTGTGGTTCGTTCCATTTTTGTTAAGGTCTGTGAGCGCATTTCTCAATTGGCCGAGGCTACTCTAACAGCCTAAACTATCAAATTATTTCCGACCATATATGACAACCAAATAAAATAAAAGCAAATGTATTAAGTGCTATTGTTATGTCTGTCTTTATTTTGATTATTATCGTCATGTAGCCTACAGGCCGTTTAGTGTTTCCTGAATATCCTTAACGATGCAGAGGCTCTTTTCATACAAAACAGGCCCAATAACCCTAATAATAAGCCTCCGTTTCTGGACCCTCCAAGCCTAAAATTAATCCGGCGTCACTGGACCTATTGTGTTTTTGAAGCTTTACACCTAGGCTATATATTCATTCAAATAATTTTCTCATATCTAAGTTGCCTTGACATTTTGAGTATTGACTTTCTTTACAGCGTGTTAACCCTCCTCTGAAACTTTCAAAGTGAGAAATCGCCACCCATCGAATTACAGATTGTAGCACGGATCTAATGCAAAACATTTAAATGGTCATTAATAATCATGGGTGGTTTGTAGTAAAATGGGACACTTTTTGTCAAATCGTTCTTTAAACTATCAAAGTAAGTCAATACCTACTCAAATTATTTATTTTTCATTTAAATAAGGCCTTAACAACATTCTTATGGTGAAACATACTTTCCTATTTATCATTGAAACGCATTATTGTGCAAAACAATGTTTATTCATATAAATTCTTCTCACTTCTGGTCAGGCTTGGAGTGAAAATGTCACAGGGATTGCATCTCTATTGATGAGTAACATCTCTGTCGCTCTGAAACCTATGAAAGAGTAATAATCATAATGTGTTTATATATAAGAATCTAAGTCTAGGACTCAGGCCTGTCTCCACTTGCTCTTGATACTCTTCTATTTCTCCTCTCATTTATTCCTCCCTCCACAGATTAAGTCTTCCTCCCTTGCTACCTGTGTGCTGCTCACCTTTCTTTATTTTGTTTATTCCCATCACTGCCCTCTTCTCTTTGCCTTAACTTGCTGTGTCGGTGCATCTTTTCTGCAATTAATTTAAGATCGGAGCTGCTGCTACAATTTGGCCTGTATTTATGGCCATATTTAGGTATTCATTCACCTTAATAACAAATTAATAATAATAATTTTTAGTATCTTTATTCATGAAATGTGTTCTCTTTTCTGATTTTTTTTTATTATTTACAAGTGGTGTTCCACTTTATCTAACCCGCTTATTCCACTTTATCTAACCCGCTTATTCCACTTTATCTAACCCGCTTATTCCACTTTACCTAACACTGTTTTATCTATCCCGCTTGGGGGTTGATTTACCATAGGCTGCTGTTGATTCACATTTATGAGGACGTGACCGTTAATGGGCCTGGTTAACCAGAAAAACAACTTGCAATTTAGACTGCATTCACGTGCTGAAGGGCCAAGTTGCCTTACATAATTTAGGAAAGTTTGGATAGGCAATATTGTTAGTTGTAACTGGGCCACATTTTGATATCAATACTTTAAAGGCAGGCCTAGTTTTTGCAAGTTGGAATTAAGGACTTATAGACAGCGCTCTGTAGGCTATGCGTGAGTAACTTGGCTTTTTTTTTTTTTTAAGTCATAGACGTTTTTGATCTGATATCACTTATTTTTTATAGCGAACTAATGATGAATAATGCATGAAGATAAACACAGAGAGACATGCATTCCAAAGAAATGCATGCAGACATTCGCGTAACCATAACGCCCTCTATTGAAAAGAATGAGAACAGTTATCCTATTACAGACAGCACACAATTACATTCAAAGAGTTTGTAGATGAGCAGTATTTAATGTGTAATGAAATACAATGAACAGCACCACCTGAGCTATGGATCATGAAGAAGCATGTAAATTAATGAACCAAGTCTATATGGAGACATGCATGCACAATGGGCTAGACGCAAACACATTCTAGCTGAAATACATACAGCCTAAATAGTTTGCATCAGTAAAATATGAAAATACAGTTTTAAAATAGGGCTATTACTATTCTATAGAAAATGAAATACATTTAACGTTAGGCTATTCAACACTGGATTGCCTGATGCGTAACTCCAACCTTCCATGTGTGGGCTATGAGCTAGCAATCGAGCAAGTGAGTTAATAAGCACAGCAGAATTCCTTCGCAGTTTTTTTTCTGGTAGTGTAGAATGTTACCTGCGGGAAATGTTTTGGTACCGGACAGCTAGGTTTAGTTTAGTTTTCTGTAGTGCAATGAATGTAGGCTATAAGGCATGTTGATTCACTTCATAGTAGCCTATCTTGTACCTGCTTCCTGACTAGAAGCAGACTGACGTTTCTCTGGCAACAGTAACGTTAGCTAACCAGCTTAATTGGACAACGCATATTCCCCAGGAATCTTAGCCAGAAAGAAAACAATAGATACTACTAAGAAAGTACATACCAGAGATTATTCTTCTTCTTATTATTATTATTAAAAGTGTTTGCAGTAAGCTACATTATCTGCAGAGTAGCATAGAGTTACACACACACTGTCATGGTTTTCTACCCTGTTTCCCCATGCGGTCGTTTTCCTCGGTGGCCACGCGAGGGCGCTGCCCTTTTGGTAGATGCTTGCTCCGCCCTGTCGAGTTGGCGGAGCTTCTGGTTAAGCGTTTACACCTGTCGTAGTCACCTGAGAGATGTATATAATATAAGCCTATCGTTTCCTTCATTCGGGGCTTCGACATTAATTGTTGATTGTTAATTGTTTGTACTGTGGTGTTATTGTTGGCTACTTGCCTATTTTTAACGTCTCTTTAGAGAGGCAGGGCTTATTTCTTACTGGCTTGGTGGTTGATTATCTCGTAGAAGTTTGGGACCGTAAATCTCTGCTCTATTTTGCCCTGTTAGTGCTTTTCCTCCGTGTATGGAGTTTTTGGCGATTCTGTTCAGAACTGTAGTTCTGCTCGCCCTTCGGCACGTCTTCCCATAGGGAGATCGGGTGTTTCGCTTCTATTTAGTTTCTTAGCTCGTAGAAGTATAGAGTAGCTAGTAGTTTCTCTGGTCCATTTTCGCCTGTTAAGGGTTCTTACTGAGAGACCTGGCGTTTTGCTTCTACTCAATTCCGTGTTACTGTGAGACAGTAAGTAGCCTTGGTACGTATTTCCCTGTTGTCTCCTTCTCGTGGACTACGTTCCCCTTTGTTGTGACTCAGGGTTTTTATTTATATTGAGGCTGTCGTGCTATTTTGCGTTGGTCTTTTGTTGCAGCCGTCCTATACTCCCTAACTACCTGCGGGACGATTTTGTTTGGAACTGTTGTTCTGTTTTCGTTCTCCGGGTGTTAGCCTCCTAGTTATATGGAGCTTGGGCTATGTTGTGGACGTGTTTGTGTGTGACTGCGTGTGTTCTTAAAATAGCCTCGGAACGTTAGCTCTCTGTTCCAATTCGCCTCGTTACATTTTCCATTAGTGAGAGGCTAGGGCGGTTGTTTTATATCAAGCTTGCGTTAGTCTATATGGATCGTTAAGTTATGGGACGACGGTGTTCCGTCGGCTCACCTGTAAAATGTTTCTCTCTCCTGGGAGATCGGGTGTTTACCCCTTTGCTTTCTACTTTTGACTGCGAGCCTATTTATCTCGCCATGGGAACGTTAAATCTCTGTTCCTGTTCGCCTCGTTACATTTCCTCATCATAGAGAGGCAGGGCGCTTATTTTCAAATAATCTCGCGTTGGTCTAGCCGGTAAATGTCTGGTACTGCCTGTCCTGTTCGTTCCTTTCGGTGCCTTTTCTCCTTGCATGGAGTTTTGACGATTTTGTACGGAACTGCTGTTCTGTTTCGTTTTTTAGGTGCATGTCTTCCTATAGGGAGGATTGGGCGATGCTGTGGACACGTTTGTGTGTGACCGCGAGTTTGAGAGTAGCCTGGGATCGTTGGATCTGTTCCTTTCGCCTCCGCAATTACTTATCGTATTATTTTGCAGTGTTTGTTGACTGTTTTATGTTTGTTTTTACGCTACTCGCCCGTTCTTATTTTGTCTCGTTACCGAGACAGGGCGCGTATTATTTCTGGCTGTTCTGATCCCTGTCCTTGCGCTCTATTTGGCGTTTGACAGTTGGCCGGTTAGTAGCGTCTGTAGTGGTGTTTGTGTTCCTTGTCTTGTCTCCTCCCTTATCTGCGGGTATCCCGCCTTAGTGGCCTAAGGGCTTAATGAATCCCCCTTGCTGCGTTTGGCTCCTCCCATCTCTAACGTCACGCCTCATTACACACACACACAAAACTGCTTTTCAGTCACACACTTTCTTCTTCCTCTGCATCATGTGCACTTTGGGGAAGATCACCTTTCCCAGCGTCACGTGACATACGCAGTTTTTTGTACATGAACACAGAAATGGAACAGCCAAAAGCCAGTCCTATAAGTATTGATACAGACACAAGAAGAGCCAGTCTGCTTCTGGATTCGGCCTGCTTCCCACAGCACTCTGTGAATGACAGAAGAACATTGTTAGTAGAAACTTCTCCTTTTCATTACCTCAGTGATAATACAGGGGGCCCTATTGGTAACTGCCAAATAATAGATTCAAATTCATTTATCGGCATCGTTTACAACCTTCATCTTGCCAGTTAGACAAAATGCATGAAACGCAATGTTTCCACACGCTAAGAATCATGTTCTGATATAGAAACAATAATTTATTTCAGAAGTTGCATAAATAAACATTCAGTATTTTTCAGTTGCTTACAGTACCCTTTGTACTTTGTTTAGTAGACACTAGGGTTGGGTATCGTTTGAAATTTTTTTCGATACCGATACCAAACCCTTAATTCGATACGATACCTGCACAATACTTTTTTCGATACTTTATATCAGGGCTGCCCAACCCTGTTCCTGGAGATCTACCGTCCTGTCGATTTTCATATCAACGCTAATTTGGCACACCTGATTCTACTAATGAGCAGCTCAACAAGCTCTCTAGCTGTTCAATGAGGTGTGCTTTGTTAGGGTTGGAGTAAAAACCTACAGGACGGTAGATCTCCAGGAACAGGGTTGGCCAGCTTTTTTTTTCTCCAGTTTTTTTATATAAAAACTTTATATGTTTATCGGCCAACTATGTTTCTATAAATTATTATAACATATCTTTACTATTTGTAAACATTTTCATTCTGTAAACATTATGTCACTAAAATGACAGATAAGCATTATTCTGTGAAAAGTATATTCGATGTGTTACTGGTGTTTCATTTAATTGTAGTTGCATTTGATGCAATGGATTGTCTGCTGGCTGTGAAAATAGCATTCACGTTGAGAAGTAGCCTACCGTAAAGTATCGTAATTTCCAAAATGTTTTGATACTTGGTAGGACCGACGTATTTCGGTCGGTGCCATTTTCGATACCAAACTCTAGTAGACACCCCATTTTTTTTCTACAAAATCTCTAGTATAAACATGTTTAAGGAACCAAATATCCTACCTGTTATGAAGGTACACCAGTTTTCTGATTAACCCTGAGTTTCTTATTACATTTCGTCAATGTCCAGTAGTCAACATTTCCACAGCAACCACCCATCACACTTGTGGCTGTAATACGTTGCTGTTGTTATGTAAAAACGTGTACTTTTGTACGTATTTTTTTCTTGTATATAAAAACATTAGGCTGCGCATTTTCATGCATATTATGTATATACTCTTTTTGACGTTTCTGACAAATGTATTCTGTTGCAAATGTATGAATGATACATCCTCTTCTTCAATTCGAACTTTAAACCATGGATGTGCCGTGAATATTTTTATTGAGATATTGACATGTAATAAGACTAGTAGAAACTTAGAACATTTTTACCAGCAAAACTCACTCAGCAAAGCTGTACAGAAGCTTAGCAACTCTCCAGACTCATGCTCTCTGCCATATAATAAAGTAAGTAAATATTTTGTTACACAAACAATAGTTTTAAATTTTTTCCCACATTGTTTGTCGTCTGTGTTCAACTACTTCCATGAATGTGAAAGCTTGGTTGCAGTTCTGCACTTATGCTATAATGTAAAACAGGCAGTCGATGTTTCATTGTTACTGTTGTTCATTTGAATGCCTTGCCATTGTTGCTAATTAAACATTGAGTCTGGTATATCTCACCTATTGGTACCATGAACCACAGAGAGCCTATTGTAAAGCATCTCATGTCAGTATGTGCTTTGTAAATAGGACATTCTATAGAACGGTTGCATAAAGCTCAAATGCCATTTCATGTTATTTATTTATTTTTTTTCCCACTCAACACAGGGTGGTATATATATTTAATTCCCAACCCAATCTGGAATGTCCAACTGTACAACCACAAATGCATTCTGTGTGTGAACTACTCCAATTCGGGAGAGCTATCCAACAGTTCTGCATTTGCGCTATACGGGTTTCCATTGCTGCTAATTAAACATTGAGTCTGGTATGTCTCACCTATTGGGCTTGAACCACAGCAACTCTATTGTAAAGCATCTCATGTCAGCATGTGCTTTTTTTGCATGAAGTGTTGATATCCCTTTGCTCAGTATGTGCCGAAGCCGGCCTCTACCGCCTACCTGGGAGTGGGTGGAGGGTGACAGAGCGAGAAAAGTTCTGGTTGAGAAGTTCCAGCATCAGCTCAAAAGTGACAGTCTGCATGTCACTAGGCTTCAGCACCATCTTGCTCAGCACCTCGTAGTGTACCCCGTCTTTCAGGTCCAGAGTGGTGTTGCTCTGGTTGGTGATGTCACTTCCTGTCTCTATTTTCCACAGCACAGTGGGCTCAGGAAAGCCCAGAGCAGAGCGGAAGGTGAGAACGATGCTGTCACAGGTGGTCTGGATGGCAAGCTGAGGCTCTTCATATGGAGCTTAGCAGAGAAAAACACACAGAAATAAATTGGGGGCATTTATAAAGGAGCCACTTGCCATATAGCACATTGCAAGTGAAAGCATTAGCTGAATAGCCTGATTAAAAATCCTGGGATGTGAATTTGAGACGTTTATTATTCATGGCATGCACAACTGCTGGCTTAAAGGGGCAGTTCACACAAAAATGTAATTTTGATATGTTTCTATATACCCGGAGTGCTATCTTTCCATCCGGTAGTTTTGCTGAGAACTCACTAGTTTTGTAGATATCCACTGCAACTCACCTTGACATCTCGGCAATATAACGGACCTCAACGGGTCCAAAGTTGGTTGTGGTCAAAGTGCCAAAAATGAACATTAGAAAAAATCAACAACAATGTCTCTTTACAAATATAATGACAGAGTTACTTACAAACATCCACAGACCTTGTTGTACACGTTTATTTCTAAAACTACTTCTACCGAAGTACGTCAACCAGAGGTGGGCAGTTACAAGTACTCCTTTATTTGTACTCGAGTAGATTTATGAAGTATTTGTACTCAATCGAGTATTTTTTTAAAGACAGTACTTCTACTCAAGTACATTTGTAATTTTAAAAAAAACTTACTACTCCATTACGTTTAAAAATATGTAGTACATAGTCTAAAAGAACAATGTTTTCCCTCAGTTATATTCAGTTTTGTTGTTTGCATCTACTGTCCGATTTGTCTTCGACTCCGAAGCATCCAACCTGCTGCATTACAGAATTGTCAAAATCAGCTACACACTAATCTTGGCGCACATGCGGTTCAAACAGAATGAGATGGTGATGGGGATAGCAATTATAGCTATCTAAAAATGTACATATCTACATACTATATATACCTAGTTAGATATCTACGTAGACAACAAGCCTTATGCAACTATTAGAACTCATGTTGGCAGTTATGGAAATCAAAGATAATGGGAGAGATCATCCCTGGCCTCTGATCCATGTCCTTGCAAGTAAGCAAACTTTAGGCAAAATAATAGCTGTTATATCAAATGTCTGCTTTGCCTTCCAAAGGATGTACAAATGTCAGTTTCTCTGAACTCCACTTGAAACCAAAATAAACGCATCAGGGGAAGTCATCTGTGTATTTTCTCTATTTCTGAGGCTACACAGCAGTGTTTTATTCAATTGACTTATCATCAGGGGTGTAAAGTACTTGAGTAATTGTACTTCGTTACAATACTTAAGTACTGTTTTTGGGGATTTGTACTTTACTCGAGTATTATTAAGTTTGTATACTTGTACTTTTACTCAATTACATTTCAGAGAAAAAAAACATACTTTTTACTCCTTACATTTAAAATGCAGAGCTTCAAAGTACAAATCTCGCAGGTCCAACGATTTTAATTAGTATATTTGTTTCTCTGGCCGAAATAACATTAACGTTATTAATCCTGTGGCCGCACTTTATTTAAAACAGCCAATCAAATCCCCATCAATGGAAAATTAACCCGCCCATACCCATGCTGATTGGTCCTTGTGCAAGACTAGAAAGCGGGGATCTTTGATTATATTTTCATATTTATATATTTTCATTAACCACTAACCAGTGCCGATTTAAAAATTATTTTCAACTATTTGACAAGAACCTTAGGATGTGCAATGTCGAACCCACGTATAAAAAAACTGAACTAAACCCTTAATTTTTTCCAAGGCTGTAGTTTGGCCAACTTTACAACTGGATGCTGTGATGTGAATGCCGTCCATGTTAGTTTACCTCAACATGTTTTTTCAAATTCGATGGAGAAGTGCATTAAATAATTTTAATGCAAAAAAAGTGTCCTCTGTTCTTTAATTTCAGCATTGTCTATCACAGAGCTCATTCCATTGTGGGCCGAGTGTATGCTGGGTTTCATTCCAGCCTTGCCTAAACACCAGCTGATGATTTCACTAATTAGCTCACCTCTTCAACTAAACTCACCTGGTGCAATGCGTAGTTAAAAGGAAGACGTGTATACATACACTCGGCCCACAATGCAATGAGTTTGAGTCCCCTGGTCTCTCTCTTGCAATAAAAAAAGTTTTTACTTTTATTTTTTAGTACTTAAGTACATTTAAAAGTAGGAACTTTTTGACTTTTACTCAAGTGTATTTTTAGCCAGATACTCTGACTTTTACTTGAGTAAGATTTTGAGACAGTACCCATACTTTCACTTAAGTATAATTTCTGGGTACTTTTTATACCCCTGCTTATCATTCGCTGCTATTTGAAAGCGAATGGAAACAGATTTTTCTAAAGGGCCATTTTCAGTTTGGTACCCAAGACCAAGAGTGTAGTGTCCTTACATGTAATAAATCTGAGTAGCTACACGTAATGCACTGGTAATGTCCATCCCCATCTCTACAAACTTTGAATAAAGTCAGACATACTGTATATTACGAATATTGATGCGCTTTTTCAAAGAAGAATATTTTCATTGAGCTCGTGAAGTCACATTATTAATTAATGCTGCTGCTCCCCCAGCTCTTATGCTTTTTGACAGCTGTTTGCCGCTCATACATCCTCATACGTCCTTCCGTTGTTTTTTTGTGCTTTTGTGCATCTCTAAGTGCCGGTCTATTTTAATCTGTGTCATGAGGTCTAACGATGAGTGCAGAATGTGGCAAATAAAAATATCTGTCAGTATGGAGCGTACCAGTACTAGGATACGGTCTGTCCAGGCGTCTTCTTTTCGCGGCCATGTTTCACTTTTTCACTGTGCAGAGACCCACCCCCCCCAGCCCAGTACAATCAGATGCTCGAGATTAACTCCAGGCCCTATACTCATGTGCATCACGTACAAGTTACCTCTTTGTTTTTGAGCTCCAGATTTGCCAGGCCATGTATTCCCACTACCACATCTCATCAGAGGAGAATTATACGCCAAATACTTACATATGTAGTGACATTAGTCTAGCATTCTACAGCCATTAAACAAGAATGTAGATCTATAGAATGATATGCATACAAGGCTGGGGCAGGATATCATCTTCAACACTTGTAAAAACCAACTCTATTTTTGTGCACTGGGGTGACTATAACACAAGGGATGGGTGTTGCTTGTCTAAAGATTAGCCACATTCTGACACTGGTATAGAGTAATAAAAGTGGACTGTGCTGAATCTCATTATCTGTGTCCATTAGCCAAAAAACCCCTGGGAGAGGTTTCCACTGACGGATGCATTGAAACGGAAGATGCCACATGATATTCAAAATGCGACTTTGTTTTTCCTTATTTCTCTCTGATCATTTCCATGTATTCAGCCTCGCAGCACAGGACACCACAGGTCGTCTTCAGCCCTGCAACACAGTGTTCTCTGTTTTCAGGAAAATTAACTGCACTCACCCGCTACTAGAAGTACAATCTGCATCTGGAAGGGGCCCTGCTCGTTGGCTCCTGCGCAGGTGTACTCGCCGTGGTCGCTCGCTTGCACCCCCGTTAGCCTGAGCGAGGCATTACCCGCTGCTAGCTGGTCTGGGTACAGCCGAGTGCGCCCCCTGTATGCTGCACTATGCTTTTCCAGTTTGTCTTCCTGCTGTTTGTAACTGTGCACCATCTCAGTGTCCCCACGCCGCCAGACCACTATTAGATTGTACAGATTGTCGGTCTCACTGTGAGGAAAAAAGCAGCCGAGGGTGATGTCACTTCCTGGAGCTGCCACCAATGGGGACACTGGCTGCCCCACTGGACGAATCACTGTGGAAGAGGAAAAGTAGGCCATTTCACTCCACTGGCTACCTATAGGACTCGTTACCATGCCGTCATCACATGACAGCCCTGCACAAATTTGCTCTATGTCGGCTCACATCAAATTCAAAACCTCGGTGCTAGCCTATCAGGCAGCTAAAAGGACAGCTCCATTATATCCTCAAAAGATCTCTCCGTTCTGCTATTTGTCCCGTCTGTCCTTTTAGCCTCATCCTAACCCCTTCACGCAGATGCCAAATTTGGTCAATTGTCACCTATTTAGGGGGTGTTCTAAGGCTTTATAACTCTAGGGGCTCTATTTTAATAAACCAAACGCAATGGTGAACACAAGAGTAAGCGCTTGGCGGTATCGCTCTGAGGGCGTGTCGGCGAGAAATTTGGTCATTTCATGACGGCAATCTTGGCACACCTGATGGCGGTATTGCTAAAAGGTTGGGTTTAAATGTCCAAGGTGTGTCTCTATGGTAGCCAATCAAATTGTTGTTCTCATGCTTTAAAAAGTCGCTGTCTGTGGTGCTGAAGTACATCTTCCGGCAGGCGCATTTCACATTGGTGAAGATGTGCGATATTATGCAGCACACAACAGGCCACCATGAAGGCAGCTGCTCTCTCAGGGGTATACTGCAGTGATCCACCCGACCTATCCAAACACCTAAATCTCATTTTGAGTAGGCCAAATGTTCTCTCAATGGCAACGCGACCCTTTGTTAGTCGGTGATTAAAAATGTGTTGTGCTCTAGTGCTGGGTGCGATGTATGGTGTCATCAGCCAATGCTTCAAAGGGTACCCGTTGTCTCCCAATAAGCACCCATCCACGTTCCCTTCGAAGGCTCCAGGAATTTGAGAGTTTGCCAAAATGAAGGAGTCGTGGGCTGAACCTGGTAATTGGCAAATACATGTGTGACTTTGCAGCCGGCATCGCATGTCACCTGGACATTGATGGAATGTGTTCCTTTGCGATTGACGAAAACTATTGCATGCTCGGGTGGTGCGCGGATTTGTATGTGCGTGCAGTCAAGCACCCCAGGGAACTCACACTTGAGAAAAAATGCGAGTTTTGACTTTTTACTGCATTCATTGTCCGTATAGTTGAGGAAGGACACCCGCTGAAAGTACTGTATATCCTTTCTGTGTATTGTCGTCGTCGCCGCAAACGTCGACCGATCACGTACTCCATCGTCAGTGTCACGGGATTGAATCTTTAACGCCACTAACACCTGCCTGCATAAATAGTCACTTATATACCCTGCTGGTGATTGATTGAAGACTAAATGAATCGTTTGGTTAATTAGCCTACATTAGGTGATGTAGGCATAATTATGATTCAAGTGGTAGGCTTATGATTCAACTGTGCCAATGTGTAATTTATATATTATAGGCTATTGGCCTACATGATCGCAAGTTTCTTGTAAGCTGTCCTGTTTTATTCTAGTAGTTTAAATTAAAATTAATTAATTAATAATAATTATAGGCTATTTGTTCATTAAATGGAAGTGTAATGTTGGCATCACCTATAGACACTACACAGAACTACATGACTAATAAGTTGCCAAATTACCAGAGTCTATTGCGTTGCCGCTAAGAGGTGGTTCCAGCTGATCATAACGCAATGGGTTTTCGTTGGTTCAAATTGTCACTGCACCGAAAGTATTTTAGAACACGCCCCAGACAGCGCCACCCATCCCACTGCAGCGCAAGCAAAAGGATGTCATGTTGAGAATTTGTTGATCCTAGCGGTATTGCTGAGAAACGCCATAGCGCCAGTTTTAAGACGTTGATGCTGTCAACAAGCTTGTGTTTGACTATACCGTCCCCTTGCGCTGGTTTGAAAATAGAGCCCTAGGTGTGAGCATCACAAAAACTTGTTAAATGGCTTAAATGAAACAAGACAGTTGTACCAACTTAGATTACTTCATTGTCCTAATTTTGGTCAAAATAAAGTGCCACAAGAAACTTTGGAAAAATTCTAATAAAAATAGTTTTTCTTTAGTTTGCAATGGAATACTGAGAGCTACATATATGATACAGGTAAAACTATACATTTCCTGGATCATAAACTCTGAGGTGCAAAATCTGACGGTGATGTGCATAACTACTAAAGATCTATGATGCAAAATACAGACAGTGTACCCTGTTGTCCCTTAGAGTCTATCCAAAATGGTTAAATTGTGCACTGCTGTAAATCAAAAAATAATTATAACTACAAATCAACTGTTTTGGCTCATAAAAGTAACCTTTGCATCATTTTCAAGTGGAAATCTTTTCATCAGTATAGGTGGATAGATATCTATGGGTCCAAAAACCTATCCAAAACCTGTCATAAAGTGAATAAAATATTTTTGTCCATTATAAAGCATATACACATTCATACTCACTCCAAGGAAAATGTAACATTCATCTAGCACGTATGCACAGTAAATAGGAATGAGTATTGTACATGCCCTAAGTGACAAGTATTGCCCAGGGACATACTAATACATTATGTACGATATGATTACAATAATATAATATTCCATCATCAGAAAAATGCTGGAAAATGTTCTAGCTTAAAGGTAAATTTAATATAAAACATGGCTGAGCCATTTTAAACTAAATGTGACCAACTGAAATATTTGCATATAAAATAAAAAATAATGGAGAGAAAAAACCTGTCGAATTACGGTATTAGTCTTGTAACAATGACGTGCGACAAAGTTTAGGTAGCCTAAATAACAATGCCGAAAACATCTAACGTAGGAATTTGTATGACAACTTCAGTGTCATTTAACGTTTGTCACAGACAAAGTCTTTCAGTAAAATAATTTTCATTTTTAACCTGTTTTAACAATAGCAGCAAAGCTGTTTCGAGCTGAAAACTCACTTTCCATAGGCCTACCGTGCGGTGAATTTTCGGCTTCCACAGAGCCCAACAACAACGCTGCAAACAAACTGAATCAACATTAATAATAATACCTTGCATTTATATAGCGGCTTTCACGACACTCAAAGGGCTTACAGTGACTAGGGGGAAACTCAACTCTACCACCACCAATGTGTAGCACCCAGATGCAGCGGCAGCCATTTTGAGCCAGAATGCTCACCACACATCAGCTGAGGTGGAGAGGGAGAGAATGATTATTAGCCAATTAAACTGGGGGATGATTAGGTGGCAGATTGAAAGAGCCAGTGTAATGTTCCGCTCCCTTCCTGTTCGTTTTCTGTATATTCCTGTTTTCCCTCCGTGTCATGTTGGATCCTTTTGTCCGTGTTTTCCCCGCTGCTGTGGTCTGGGCGTTTCCTTCTCTGTCTTGTTCGTCTGGTTGTCTTACTTCCGCCTTTTCACTCCGTCCCCCCTCGTTGCATGCATTTCCTCACCTGGTGTTTCTTAATCACTCCCGTTTATTTTCCACACCTGTTCCTTGTTTAGTTCTGTCATTAGCCTCACTATTTATTCCTTCGGCTGGCTGCCAGTCGGCGCCAGTTCGTTAACTATCGTCACGCGGTGTTAATGCTCGTTGTTTGCCTGGTCGCGTTCAAAGAACTACTCGCTTGGTTGTGGGATATTATCCCCTTGCAGCTAGAGTTCCGCTCCTAACTACAGTCTGGTAGTTATCCTCCAAGTCATTTCTTGTTGTTCATGCAGCTAACCTGTTTCCCCTCTCCTCCATCTAACCCAGCTCCCATTCTCCCGTGGCAGTGTTCGTTTCCCCCCGTTTTCGTTGTGTGTGTTGCGGTACCTCCACCTCCAGCTCGTGTAGGCTCCGGGTTGGCGTGTTACCTGGCTACCCTCCAGTTGTTCCTGTCCGGCCGAAGAAGCCAACTAGTTCTTCGGTTCCGGTTCCGGGAGCTCTGGAGACCAGTCAGCTCCTTCCGGACCTACCGCAGCTACGCCACACTACCCAGCCCTGCCGTGCTTCACCAACCACCTACCTCTCAAGCCCTGCACCTCCGTGAGAACCTCCCGGTCATTTCCGTGCCTTCCCTTGCACTAACCCCACCTGCTTTGTTTTGTTCTGTACCGGTGCAGTCATTCCGGTCCAGTTCCTGTCCTGCCGTAGTGAGCCGCTCCCCAGCTAGTCCAGTCCAGTCCAGGTGTGAGCCGTGCACCTACCTGTCCAGTCCAGTTCCGGTTTGGAACAATCCGTTCCAGACCCTGCTTCCCGTGTGGACCTCCCGGTCCAGTTCCAGTCCAGTCCAGTTCCGGTTTGGAACAAATCCGTTCCAGACCCTGATTCCAGTGTGACCTCCCGGTCCAGTTCCAGTCCTGTCCAGTTCCGGTTTGGAACAAATCCGTTCCAGACCCTGATTCCAGTGTGGACCTCCCGGTCCAGTTCCAGTCCAGTCCAGTTCCGGTTTGGAACACACCCGTTCCAGATCCTGATTCCAGTGTGGACCTCCCGGTCCAGTTCCAGTCCAGTCCAGTTCCGGTTTGGAACATTCCGTTCCAGATCCTGATTCCCAAAGTGGACCTCCCGGTCCAGTTCCAGTCCAGTCCAGTTCCGGCTTGGAACGAACGTTCCAGACCTGCCAGCCCAGCTCCGGCTTGGAGCAGCCCGTCCCGGGCTTCCTTGCTGTTCCAGCGTAATATTGTGTATTGCCTTTTCTGTACAGTGTTGGGACTACCCCAACACTTAATTTAATAAACCCCCCTTTTTTGTGAATCTGTCTCCTGGTCGTTGCACTTGGGTTCGTCTCGTTCCGGGTTCGTAACAGAACGAACTGGCCCAAAAATCATGGACCCAGCCGACCTGGAGCAAATTCGTCACGCCTTCTCCTGCCAAACTGCGGTCAGCGACCAACAGGGCCGACATTTGGATGACGTGTTGGAGGTGCTGAGGGGCATCACGGAGCAAGTGGCGCAGCTAGCTCTTCACCAGCCGCTTCCGCGTATTCCTATGGGCCCTACACCGCCCGCGCCGGATCCGCCGGTGGATCCTTCTGTTCCCACTTCTCTCCGAGAGCCCCGCGTTCAACATCCAGAGTTATACCGCGGGGGATTGGGAAAGTGTCGCGAATTCCTGATGAAATGCGACATAGTATTCCGGATGCAGCCCTCCTCCTTCGCCTCCGACCCATGTAAGATCGCCTTCATAATGAGCAGTTTGGGAGGAGGTGCCCTGGAGTGGGCTACATCCATTTGGGACAGCCAAGTCGCGCTCTGCAACAACTTCGCCGCCTTCACCGCTGAGATGCGGCGTGTATTCGATCACCCTACCTGTGGGCGAGACGCAACTCAACGCCTACTTCAGGTCCGTCAAGGAAGCCGTAGCGTTGCTGAAATGGCAATCCAATTCCGTACCCTCGCAGCGGAGTCCGGATGGAATGACACCGCCCTTCAGGGGGCTTTCCGCCAGGCGCTGAGCGAAGAGTTAAAGGACCAACTTGCCACCCGCAAAGAATCCACGTCACTCAATTGCCTTATTAGCCTGGCCATCGCTATTGACAACCGTCTCCGTATCCGGGCCCGTGAGCGAGGGGGGAACTCCGGTCATCAGCATCAGCAACACATACGCTCACACCCTTCTGCCTCTGGATCCAGAGCGGCGTCTGGGGTCTCTGAGGAAGAGCCCATGCAACTGGGCAGAGTTGCGGTCAACGCCGAGGAGCGCCAACGTCGCCTGCGATCTAGATCCTGTTTTTACTGTGGCAAACCAGGCCACCAGATCGCCTCATGCCCCATTCGCCCAAAAGAGTAGGCTCGCCAGTTAAACTGGGCGTACTGACGAGCCCAATCATACCTTGCCATGCAGCTCAGAATCGCCTTGTCTTCAAGGCCACTCTCCTTTGGAGGGACAAGTCCGAAGTCTCGTCGGCCCTTATCGACTCTGGTGCCGACGTTAACTTCATGGACATCACCTTCGCCAGGAGGGCCGGCATCCCCACGGAACTGCTACCCTCTCCCATTACTGCTTTTGCCTTAGACGGTAGGAGTCTGGGGTTAGTCACCCACTCCACCGTTCCAGTACAGCTCGTTTTATCCGGCAATCATCGGGAGAGTATTCAACTTCTGCTCATCAACTCTAAACAATCCTCCATAGTTTTGGGTCAGACCTGGCTCCGCCTTCACAACCCTCACATCGACTGGCAAGCCGGTCGTATCCTGGCGTGGAGTGGTCACTGTCTGGCTAGCTGTCTTCGTTCCGCTCTCCCCCCTCCGGGATCCAAGAATTCCAGCACCAACCTACCCGAACCCGATCTGTCCAACGTTCCCAAGCAATATCACGACCTCCGCCTTACCTTTTCAAAATCACGCGCTCTGTCCCTACCTCCTCACCGACCCTACGATTGTTGCATTGACCTGCTGGCGGGAGCCAAGCTTCCGTCTGGTCGTCTCTACAGTCTGTCGGGTCCGGAGAAACTCTCCATGGAGGAGTATATTCATGAGTCCCTCGCCTCGGGCATCATCCGCCCTTCCTCCTCTCCTGTTGGTGCTGGGTTCTTTTTTGTGGGGAAAAAGGACGGCTCACTACGGCCCTGCATCGACTACCGGGGGCTCAATCAAATTACCATCCGCAACAAATATCCTCTTCCCCTTATTAACACTGCCTTTGAACCCCTCTCGCAGGCCGTCATTTTCACCAAGCTCGACCTCCGTAATGCGTACCACTTGGTGCGTATACGGGAGGGGGATGAATGGAAGACTGCCTTCAATACCCCGTTGGGCCACTACGAGTACCTGGTGGTCCCCTTCGGCCTTACTAACGCCCCGGCAGTCTTCCAGGGCATGGTGAATGACGTCCTGCGAGACCTGTTGGGGAAGACTGTTTTCGTGTATATCGATGATATTTTGATTTTTTCTAAGTCCCCCCAGGAGCACATTCTCCATGTCCGGGAGGTTCTCCAGCGCCTGCTTGAAAACCAGCTCTTCGTTAAGGCAGAGAAGTGCTCCTTCCACGTCTCCTCAGTCCCGTTCCTCGGCTTCATCATCGAGGAGGGCAGCATCCGGGCGGATCCCGCCAAGATCAAGGCGGTGACAGAATGGCCCCAACCCACCTCTCGTAAGCACCTGCAACAGTTTCTTGGTTTTGCCAATTTTTATCGTAGGTTCATCCGTAATTACAGTGTCATTGCTGCTCCCCTAACCAAATTCACCTCCACTGCTTTTTCTTTTTGTTGGAACTCCGAGGCCCAGCTCGCGTTTGAACGCCTTAAGGCTCGGTTTTCCTCGGCCCCTATTCTTTGTCACCCTGACCCCACTCGCCAATTTACGATTGAGGTGGATGCCTCCGACACCGGCGTGGGGGCCATTCTGTCCCAACGAGCCACCTTGGACAACAAGCTCCATCCCTGTGCTTTCTTCTCCCGGAGGCTGTCCTCCGCCGAGCGGAACTATGATGTCGGGGATCGGGAGCTTCTGGCCATCAAGCTGGCTCTTGAGGAGTGGCGCCACTGGCTGGAGGGGGCAGGTATCCCCTTTATTGTTTTAACTGACCACCAAAACCTTATTTATCTAAAGTCTGCTAAGAGGCTTAATGCCAGACAGGCTAGGTGGTCATTATTCTTTGCCCGATTTAATTTTTCTGTGTCCTTCCGCCCCGGTTCCCGCAATATCAAAGCGGATGCATTATCCCGTGTTTTTTCCCTTCCCTCCAGTCCTGCTGACCCCGAGCCTATTCTACCGGCTTCCTGTATGGTGGCTGCGGTCTCCTGGACGATTGAGGAGGTTGTGAGGTCCGCCCAGACTTCCCACCCTGACCCCCGTAGTAACCCTAACTCCTCCCTGTTTGTTCCCAACTCCGTCCGCTCCCAGGTCCTTGAGTGGGTTCACGCCTCCTGTCTGGCGTGTCACCCAGGTGTTGCCAGAACGACCACCCTCGTCAGGAGGAGTTTTTGGTGGCCCACGCTCAAGGAGGATACCCGTGCTTTTGTCCTGGCCTGCGCGGTGTGCGCCAGGAGCAAGGCTTCCCACCAGCCTCCCTCTGGTCTTCTCCTTCCCCTCCCTGTCCCGGGCTGTCCTTGGAGCCACATTGGCGTTGACTTCGTCACCGGTCTGCCATTGTCAGAGGGCAACTCCGTCATTCTGACAATTGTGGATCGGTTCTCCAAGGCGGTTCACTTTGTTCCCCTCCCTAAGCTCCCGTCCGCCCTCGAAACTGCGGAGCTCCTGGTGTCACAGGTGGTCAGGCTGCACGGGATCCCATCCGACATTGTGTCGGACCGTGGGCCCCAATTCTCCTCCCAGGTGTGGAAGGCGTTCTGTGTAGCCCTGGGGGCCTCGGCCAGTCTGTCGTCTGGTTTTCATCCCCAGTCTAACGGCCAGGCAGAGAGGGCGAACCAGGACCTGGGGGCCGCCCTGCGGTGCGTCACTGCACGCAATCCCGCCTCCTGGAGCCGTTTTCTTCCCTGGGTAGAGTACGCCCATAACTCCCTTAAGAGTGCGTCTACAGGGTTGTCCCCGTTCGAGTGCTCATTAGGTTACCAACCCCCTCTCCTGTCGGCCCAGGAGGCCGAGGTAGCAGTCCCCTCCGTTAAGTCCCACATCCTCAAGTGCAAACGCATGTGGAGACTTGCACGCACCGCACTCCTGCGTTCTAATTCCCGTTCTCAACGTCTGGCGGACCTGCACAGGACCGCAGCCCCTAAATACAGAGCCGGGCAGCAGGTCTGGCTTTCCACATCCAACATTTCCCTTCCCTCCTCCTCTAAGAAACTTCAGCCCCGGTTTATTGGTCCCTTCCCTGTTGTTTGTCTCATTAACCCGGTTTCCGTTAAACTCTCCCTCCCTTCCTCCCTCAAGGTCTACCCCGTTTTTCATGTGTCACAGATCAAGCCTGTCGCCTCCAGCCCCCTCAGTGCCCCTACCCTCCCTCCTCCACCCGTCCGGGTCATCAGACAACGCCCCGGCCTACACGGTGGACCGCATTATCGACATCCGCCGTAAGGGTCGGGGTTTTCAATACCTCGTGGACTGGGAGGGGTATGGTCCTGAGGAGCGGTCGTGGCTCCACAGGAGCCTCATCCTGGATCAATCATTGATCCAGGATTTCCACAGTCGCTTCCCTCTCAAGACCAGGCCGCCAGGTACGCCAGGGGGCGTACGTTGAGGGGGGGGGTACTGTAATGTTCCGCTCCCTTCCTGTTCGTTTTCTGTATATTCCTGTTTTCCCTCCGTGTCATGTTGGATCCTTTTGTCCGTGTTTTCCCCGCTGCTGTGGTCTGGGCGTTTCCTTCTCTGTCTTGTTCGTCTGGTTGTCTTACTTCCGCCTTTTCACTCCGTCCCCCCTCGTTGCATGCATTTCCTCACCTGGTGTTTCTTAATCACTCCCGTTTATTTTCCACACCTGTTCCTTGTTTAGTTCTGTCATTAGCCTCACTATTTATTCCTTCGGCTGGCTGCCAGTCGGCGCCAGTTTGTTAACTATCGTCACGCGGTGTTAATGCTCGTTGTTTGCCTGGTCGCGTTCAAAGAACTACTCGCTTGGTTGTGGGATATTATCCCCTTGCAGCTAGAGTTCCGCTCCTAACTACAGTCTGGTAGTTATCCTCCAAGTCATTTCTTGTTGTTCATGCAGCTAACCTGTTTCCCCTCTCCTCCATCTAACCCAGCTCCCATTCTCCCGTGGCAGTGTTCGTTTCCCCCCGTTTTCGTTGTGTGTGTTGCGGTACCTCCACCTCCAGCTCGTGTAGGCTCCGGGTTGGCGTGTTACCTGGCTACCCTCCAGTTGTTCCTGTCCGGCCGAAGAAGCCAACTAGTTCTTCGGTTCCGGTTCCGGGAGCTCTGGAGACCAGTCAGCTCCTTCCGGACCTACCGCAGCTACGCCACACTACCCAGCCCTGCCGTGCTTCACCAACCACCTACCTCTCAAGCCCTGCACCTCCGTGAGAACCTCCCGGTCATTTCCGTGCCTTCCCTTGCACTAACCCCACCTGCTTTGTTTTGTTCTGTACCGGTGCAGTCATTCCGGTCCAGTTCCTGTCCTGCCGTAGTGAGCCGCTCCCCAGCTAGTCCAGTCCAGTCCAGGTGTGAGCCGTGCACCTACCTGTCCAGTCCAGTTCCGGTTTGGAACAATCCGTTCCAGACCCTGCTTCCCGTGTGGACCTCCCGGTCCAGTTCCAGTCCAGTCCAGTTCCGGTTTGGAACAAATCCGTTCCAGACCCTGATTCCAGTGTGACCTCCCGGTCCAGTTCCAGTCCTGTCCAGTTCCGGTTTGGAACAAATCCGTTCCAGACCCTGATTCCAGTGTGGACCTCCCGGTCCAGTTCCAGTCCAGTCCAGTTCCGGTTTGGAACACACCCGTTCCAGATCCTGATTCCAGTGTGGACCTCCCGGTCCAGTTCCAGTCCAGTCCAGTTCCGGTTTGGAACATTCCGTTCCAGATCCTGATTCCCAAAGTGGACCTCCCGGTCCAGTTCCAGTCCAGTCCAGTTCCGGCTTGGAACGAACGTTCCAGACCTGCCAGCCCAGCTCCGGCTTGGAGCAGCCCGTCCCGGGCTTCCTTGCTGTTCCAGCGTAATATTGTGTATTGCCTTTTCTGTAGTGTTGGGACTACCCCAACACTTAATTTAATAAACCCCCCTTTTTTGTGAATCTGTCTCCTGGTCGTTGCACTTGGGTTCGTCTCGTTCCGGGTTCGTAACAGCCAGGTTGGGAAACCCCTACTCTTTGCGATAAGTGTCATGGGATCTTTAATGACCACGGTGAGTCAGGACCTCGGTTTAACGTCTCATCCGAAAGACGGCATCTCCTACAGCACAGTGTCCCCATCACTGCACTGGGGCATTGGGATTTATTTGACCAGAGGGAAGATTGCCCCCTACTGGCCCACCAACACCACTTCCAGCAGCAACTTAGTTTTCCCAGGAGGTCTCCTATCTAAGTACTAACCAAGCCCACACCTGCTTAGCTTCAGCAATTCAGCAGGAGCAGATTGCATGGTGGTATGGCTGCTGGATCTATTCCCATCGATCTTTATAATACAAGCGATTAATGTAAAAACATTTTGGAGAAAAAAAAAAAAACCCCGTCGAAATTATTTTCAAAATAGGCTATATAATGTAATATCAATAAATCCCCTTATTTGGTCCTCGGAAGACACATTGAGGATGCGAGCCCTCATTTGCAATGGTGCGAGATTATATAAAACAACCAAAAGGAATCAATCAAAACTAATGCATTCAATGATTAAATGGTTAACTCAAAGAATTAAAATGAAATCCATTTTTAAAAATCAATTAAAACAATTGCATACAAAATGAAATTCCATTAAAATCATAGATTGAAAATGAGACAATTGCATTTAAAATTAAGTAGATTTTTAAGAAATCAAATTTTTTTTAAAAATGTAAATAATTTAATCAAACAATTTCATTCAAAATGAAAGTTAAAATAAAAGATTTGAAATGTCCCAGGACTACAAGAGAATCCAGTTTCAGTATTGCAAATCATTCCAGGTTTGAGGGGCACAGGGCACACTTTCCGAGCTAACTTGAGGCACGTGGAAGACTAGCCAGTCCTGGGAGTGTGTATTGTAAGTCCCTACATTCTGAATGGTAGACTACATCTAAGGACCGAGTGGTGACAGCAGCATGACTGTAAATTACATCACCATAGGACTGAAAAAAAACACGGTTTTAATTTGTTATATGGTACACAGGGTACGAAATTAACTTTTTTTCACAGGGCTTTTTTTGCCCCCCTTAACTGATTTTCGAAGGCATTTTTTCACATTTCGGGGGCACTCACATGTTATGATGAAAAAGCTTATTAAACATCCCAATCGTTTTAAGAAAAATACAACTCAATTAATGGCATCCAAAATACTTTATTTCATTTAATTTAATCATTAAATTCACATTTACAAACTTAATTTAGGATATGCAACCTCATTTAGGATATTCATTAGGATATGTAACCAAATATTAAATATGATGACTTTATTTAAGTTTATGTTAATTTGTCCAATTACTTTTCCTCCCCTAAAATGGTCTGTGTATAAAAAGGGCTACAATTGCTACACGGTTCACCCAATATGGATGTAAAAATCCTCAAATTAAAGATGAAAGTCTGCACTTTAACCTCATAGTCACTGTTCCATTTCAAATCCAATGTGCTGGAGTACAGAGCCAAAACAACAAAAAATGTGTCACTGCCCGAAAACTTTCCGTCCCTACTGTATATGATTCGGCACGTACGCAAGTGTAAAAGTGTGTTCAAAGTGCGTGACGGTTCAAAAACTTTTAAACCAATTTTAGCCGGTTTTTCACCTGAATGCGAGATGGAATTTCAGCGACCTTTCAACGTAAAAATGATCACTGGGAGGCAGATGTTGAAACTTTGCTGCTAACGTTACTTCCCTCAGAATCGTTTGACACAGGCGTGATGTTTAATTCTTTGTGGGTTTTGGGTTTAATTGTTATTACGAACTTGTCAATTTCGTGGAGTCAACATCTCCTCTAGCGAACTGTCTTATTGATAGCCGGCACTCTGGAGAGTCAGTACAGTAGTAGGCGATAGCATACCTCAACAAACAGCGCTTTTCAATTGGTTTCACGTTTATTTAATCAAAATATAACTTCACTCTACAATACGATTTGCCCGTGTGTGCCCACATGATCGCCGCCTATGGTTCAGATATATGGAGGATTATTCAACCCAAAATTAAAATGAAAATGAAAACGAAAATGAAAATGAAAATGAAAATGAAAATGAAAATGAAAATGAAAATGAAAATGAAAATGGAAAATGAAAATGGAAAATGAAAATGGAGGATTATTCAGCCCAAAATTAAAATTAAAATCTTTTCATTTTCGTTTTCATTTTCGTTTTCATTTTCATTATCATTTTCGTTTTCATTTTCATTTTCATTTTCATTATCGTTTTCGTTTTCATTTTCATTTTCATTTTCATTTTCGAGCTGTACTATATGTAAATGAGGGGGTATGGTCAAGCAAGCAGGGTGGGCCTCATACAGGTTTAGTGCAGTAGCACTTAATGAACACTAGGGGGAGCATAGCATAGGGATGGGTAACAGTCTGTGCTTGATACTATGCTCTCAGGGCACTCATACGTTTTAATGTATGAAATGATGAAGAATCTGAGCAGTGTTATAAAGTATTCTTGTTTTATGAAAGAAACAGAGCTAGCTAGCCAGCGCTACGCTGTGTAGGCTATAGGTCAAACCTGCGAGGTGGAAAATCCAGGTTCAGAAAGTGAAAGTCCTCCCCAATCATTTGTTCCAATCACCTGGATTTGCTAATTATCACAATTCTTCAGCCAAGAGGTAGGAGCTAACTAGGCTAATTCGTGAAATCGTGAGTTCATGGGTGGAAGAAACACGGCAGGACTTTTACTTTCTGACCCCTGGAATTTCCACCTCTGCAAACCTGGTAGTAGCCTACGATAGGCTACATTGTGGCAGGTTAAACGTTGGATTGGATGGTTGTGTTGTAGCCTACTGCTGGAAATAAATTAAATCCTCTCTTAAAATAAATGAAAAGACCGCAAATGAGTCACTGGATCGTTTAAACTTTTAACCTGGCTCCGGTACTTTAAGCGAACATTAAGGCATTGCTTCAAAAAGTCTATCGACAGCCAGATTCTATTCTATATGTTATGCAAAATGAGAAATGTCAATGTAGGCTATTTGAAAGTGAGTCGGCTTCGTCATACAAAAAATCCAGGGTTAAATCTTAAATTGAGCTTGCTAGCTGTTTATTATTATCCTAAAATAGCTCTCATAAGTGTTTATGTTACCCATCTATCGTTAATTGTGTTTACTGTATTACACACTTCATGTGTGTGCCATGAGTCACTGGACCGTTTATTTTAACCTGGCTCCGATAGATCTAGCTAGCCTACTTCAAATGAACATTAAAGCATAGCTTCTAAAAGCTAGCTAGATTCATGAGGGTCTTCAAAAAATATGGTCGCAAATATGAATAGGCTAGGGCATGAAAGGTGCGTTTTTGCATTGTGAAAGAAAAAATATTGCTAAAGACAGCTGGAAATGGAACGCACAAAATGGTGCTATGACGTTTTATTCTATCCGATTGTTTTAATACACATCGGAGCTAGAATCCTGAAAAATAAACGAGAATGTCTAAACTTGGAACCTGCCAAGTGTGTCGTTGTTTTTTCCCTGAGGGAATTTCACGAAGCAGAGGTGTAGCCTAGCTACTAAACGAGATTAAGGGGTTAGACAGCTCATTTAAATTTCCACCCTGGATTTTCTGTATATCACAAAGCTGACTCAGATTCAAATACATTAATGTCTCGATAGACTTTTAGAAGCTATGCCTTAATGTTCGTTTGAAGTAGGCTAGCTAGATCTATCGGAGCCAGGTTAAAATAAACGGTCCAGTGACTCATGGCACACACATGAAGTGTGTAATACAGTAAACACAATTAACGATAGATGGGTAACATAAACACTTATGAGAGCTATTTTAGGATAATAATAAACAGCTAGCAAGCTCAATTTAAGATTTAACCCTGGATTTTTTGTATGAAGAAGCCGACTCACTTTCAAATAGCCTACATTGACATTTCTCATTTTGCATAACATATAGAATAGAATCTGGCTGTCGATAGACTTTTTGAAGCAATGCCTTAATGTTCGCTTAAAGTACCGGAGCCAGGTTAAAAGTTTAAACGATCCAGTGACTCATTTGCGGTCTTTTCATTTATTTTAAGAGAGGATTTAATTTATTTCCAGCAGTACAACACAACCATCCAATCCAACGTTTAACCTGCCACAATGTAGCCTATCGTAGGCTACTACCAGGTTTGCAGAGGTGGAAATTCCAGGGGTCAGAAAGTAAATGTCCTGCCGTGTTTCTTCCACCCATGAACTCACGATTTCACTAATTAGCCTAGTTAGCTCCTACCTCTTGGCTGAAGAATTGTGATAATTAGCAAATCCAGGTGATTGGAACAAATGATTGGGGAGGACTTTCACTTTCTGAACCTGGATTTTCCACCTCGCAGGTTTGACCTATAGCCTACACAGCGTAGCGCTGGCTAGCTAGCTCCGTTTCTTTCATAAAACAAGAATACTTTATAACACTGCTCAGATTCTTCATCATTTCATACATTAAAACGTATGAGTGCCCTGAGAGCATAGTATCAAGCATAGACTGTTACCCATCCCTATGCTATGCTCCCCCTAGTGTTCATTAAGTGCTACTGCACTAAACCTGTATGAGGCCCACCCTGCTTGCTTGACCATACCCCCTCATTTACATATAGTACAGCTCGAAAATGAAAATGAAAACGATAATGAAAATGAAAACGAAAATGATAATGAAAATGAAAATGAAAATGAAAACGAAAATGAAAAGATTTTAATTTTAATTTTAATTTTGGGCTGAATAATCCTCCATTTTCATTTTCATTTTCGTTTTCATTTTCATTTTCATTTTCATTTTCGTTTTCATTTTCATTTTCATTTTGGGTTGAATAATCCTCCATACAGATAAGGTGTTAAGGTGTTGTAGGAAGCCTAAAATTGCACCAATCAGAAACCAACTAGAGCTGTGATTTTCACTCTGCACATGTGCATTGATTTTCCCTCTCTGTCTGCCCTAAGACAATCTGATGCCCCATCCAATGCTCTTTTTTTAAATAAATACTTCTTTTGGAGGTATAAAAAATCTTTTTTACCACCATTGTTTTTCTCTTACTGTTTTAAGCTTTTAAGATTATGATCAAGTAGTTGTCTTAACTTGTATCACCATCATGTCTAACTGTTGTATATATTTGCAAAGTTACAACAATCTTTGTTCCTAGCCAGTAAACAAGCTAGTTTCAATTTAGTTATGTTGGGGGCAATTGTAACACAGTTAACACGGTTGCAATTGCCATTCAAATTAGCCACTGTCTCATATTTATTTCCTTCTGATGATTTTCAATCATCGGTTATGTTTGTGTTTTCTTCTTGGGTGTGTCCTTTTTGTTATTCCACCTGTTTCCATGTCCATTAAAAATTTCCTTTAAATGTTTTTAATGATTGATATTAGAAATGTTCTTAATAATTTCAATGTTTTAATAATCAAGATATTTCACAAAAATATGTAATGAAATAATTGAATGAACTTTCACAATAAAGCTGAAATGATTGTTTAACTTTTAACACTGTTGTCATTAGGTTTGATTGATAAATTTGATGTTACTACAAAAATTTTATATGATGTTACAATTGCCCCCATATGGTATTACAATTACATCTGACATTTTATGTTGGAGTAAATATTGTAACCATAGTGTTAGTGTTAGTTGTAGAGGAATTTAAATCATATAAACATTGAGACGAAAGGTGAAAGTTCCTTCCAAAAAAGTTTAATTATGATGTGTTCAGTTGCTTTTAAGTGATACTGTGAAAACCCCAAATGGTGATTCATTTCGTCTTCTTTCAGAACGAAGAGCACGTGTATAATTGTGGACATGTGCTCTTCGTTCTCGGCACTCTAAATTCCGAAAATATTAATGGAATTTAAACGATCTTAAAGCTCAGCTTTTGTTAGATTATTTTTTTATTTAGCACAACCTGCAATAAAAAATAATCTAACAAAAGCTGAGCTTTAAGACCTTTAATTTCCATGAATATTTTCGGAATTAAGAGTGCGGAGAACGTGTCCTTTATTTAGCACATGTATCCACAATTATAATGTTGATTAAAATGTGCACAATTTTGCGACGCTAGTTAAAATAATTGTATTGCTTGCCTAATAGCCTAATTGAGGAGAACCGGCTACATTTGATGGCATTGAGTAATTGGTTAATTAAACGCCGATGTAGCCTATTGTTAATCAAGGAAACTGATTGAAAAATGATTAAGACCAATAATCAGTTTAAAGGGAAGTCCCCCCCCCCCCCCCCCCCATTTTCAGCTCAGGAGCCGCCACTGGTGTGAACACCAGACTGTTCTTGGACTGTGAAGAAATTATAAATGTTTCAAACTTACCAATACAGCACAGAATCATTTGCAGTGCTGTCATCGCGTGTATCTTTTTGGAATCTAAACTTGACATCCTTTGAAGGTCTACCAGAACATCCAACTTCCTTCTGCGCTCCAGTGCGCGTCTGCGCGATAGAAAAGGGTGAAGACTGCGGATCAAACCATTGTGAGGCCAAGGGCAGGGGGTCGCAATCTTTTGAAACTTAAAAACGCGCTATTAACTGTCTATAATCAGCACAAGTGCTTTCATTGCGTATTATTAATATTATTGAAATTACATAGTTATGTTTACAGTGATATATTGTGGGGGACAAATCATATTCTTCCCAGGATGGGGGGGGGTCGTTTTTTTTATACGTATGTTCAACGTAGCTACGTCTAATATTATCTGTTAGGAGTCTATATATTACGGATAAATTCGCATTGATCTGTATTATATCCGGGATAATAATATATCGGCTCAAGACACAAGACAAGACACATTTCTAATGCAGGTAAGGTATTTTAAACTAAATGCGACCAACTGAAATATTTGCATAATCAGGTATTCTTAAAATAAAAATAATGGAGAGAAAAAAACTGTCGAATTACGGTATTAGTCTTGGAACAATGACGTGCGACAAAGTTTAGGTAGCCTAAATAACAATGCCGAAAACATCTAACGTAGGAATTTGTATGGCAACTTCAGTATCATTTAACGTTTGTCTTAGACAAAGTCTTTCAGTAAAATAATTTTCATTTTTAACCTATGTTTTAACAATAGCAGCAAAGCTGTTTCGAGCTGGTGATTAGTCACCTTTACAACGAGGTACAACTTGTAAGGATCATGCATTCGTGGAATGAGCAACACAGCTAACCGTGTGGGTAGCGGGGATTTTGGCACATTTTTTTGGGCCGCTACCCACACGGTTAGCTGTGTTGCTCATTCCATGAATGCATGATCCTTACAATTTGTACCTCATTGTAAAGGTGACTAATCAGGCTTTCCAACGATATAAAATACAATACCAATTGGTATTATTAAAGGGGAGGAATAATCGACCGAAATAATGTTTCCGAACTTTTTTTGAGGAGTTTATAAAACAACAAAAAGGAATCTATCAAAACGAATGCATTCAATGATTAAATGGTTTACTCAAAGAATTAAAATGAAATCCATTTTTAAAAATCTATTAAAACATTTGCATACAAAATGAAATTCCATTAAAATCATAAATTTAAAATGAGACAATTGCATTTAAAATTAAGTAGATTTTTAAGAAATCTATTTTTATTTTAAAAAATGTCAGTAATTTAATCAAACAATTTCATTCAAAATGAAAGTTAAAATAAAAGATTTGAAATGTCCCAGGACTACAAGAGAATCCAGTTTCAGTATTGCAAATCATTCCAGGTTTGAGAGGCACAGGGCACACTTTCCGAATTCCGAGCTAACTTGAGGAACCAGGGGTGCGTTTCCCGATAACGATCAATTTTAGGGTTAAGTGCGATTTCAACGAACGATTCTACGATGGCTCTTTAATTTGTAACACGCGTTTCCCAAAACAGTTCTTAAAGCGTGAACGCGCAGTCACCTCTTAAGAGCTACTTAACCAGAGGTGTAAAATCCGGGTTCAAAAAGTAAAAAGTCCTCCCCAGTATTTAGTTCCAATCACCTGGATTTGCTAATTTGCACAATTCTTCAGACAGGAGGTAGAACTAATTAGTCAAATCAGCTGACTGAGTTCATGGGTGGAAGAAACACATAGCAGGACTTTTCCTTTCTGATCCCTGGATTTTACATCTCTGTACTTCTGCCTGTGGTGCTGCTGATACGGGAGGAGGAGGGGCGATAGATTGGGAGACGCGAACCCCACTGTACTGCCCAATACATAGCCGGTTAGGCACGTCAAATTTTCTTTTGAAATAAAATATTTTATTTCAAGCTGTGAATAAAAACAAGCTGTGAATAAAAATTAATAAAAACAAAAATAAATATATTTTTTTAATGAAGTGACTGAGCCACTATATGCATGCAGGACAGAAGTAGTCCTCATCCAGCGGAGGCCTCTGAACACATTCATAGTGGAACCACCTCCCACAGATTTCACAGCAATGGCAATGTAGTTCTAGAAATTACCCATTCTGTGTCTTCATTTTCCTCACACCCACAATAGTGACAGAGGTTGCTTAGATCGTCTGTTAACACAAAAAGTATTCGTTACCATTGACACTCATTTTCTGCCACCGATCCTGCTCAAAGTAACAGTACTAATACTGTACACACATTTCACATTTATACTTTCAAGATTTGGCAAGCTCACTGGAATTACACAGTCATTTCTGATTAAAGAACATGAGAGCTTAAATATAAACTGACTGAGAATGGCCAGCCAATAAGTAAACATACCAGATTCTTGGAGTAGGGTAGTGGCAACCTCCAACCTCCATTTGTTCACTGCACCTAGGGAGACCTTTGTGTCTAGTGCCTCTCCCTCTAACACTTTCTCAGCAAACTGAAGATAACTTTGATTAGTATATAACCATGTTAAGATAATTACATTGCATAAGATGACAAGACCCATTTTTTTTACTTGACTAATATATCATTACACAGGAAATACATAACCACCAGAAATATACGAAGTATAACTGCACATAATGTTTACGTGAATTTGAGGTTGACGACATTGTTTACATGCTGCATGCAAACAATGTCGTCAACCTCAAATTCACGTAAACATTTTTAAAAGGAGATCTTGTCCTGACTATCACATTATCACAGATATTTGACAGTATGTGCAGTTATGGTTAATCAGTTTAAAGGGAAGTTTTCCGCCCCCCCAATTTTCAGCTCAGCAGCCGCCACTGGAAGGTACACCAGTTTTCTGATTAACCCTGAGTTTCTTATTACATTTCGTCAATGTCCAGTACAGTCAACATTTCCACAGCGACCACCCATCACACTTGTGGCTGTAATACGTTGCTGTTGTTATGTAAAAAGGTGTACTTTTGTACGTATTTTTTTCTCGTATATAAAAACATTAGGCTCCGCATTTTCATGCATATTATGTATATACTCTTTTTGACGTTTCTGACAAATGTATTCTGTTGCAAATTTCTGAATGATACATCCTCTTCTTCAATTCGAACTTTAAACCATGGATGCGTAGTGAATATTTTTATTGAGATTATTTTTATAGTAGAACATTTTTACCAGCAAAACTCACTCAGCAAAGCTGTACAGAAGCTTAACAACTCTCCAGACTCATGCTCTCTGCCATATAATAAAGTTGAATATTTTTTTCCACATTGTTTCTCGTCTGTGTTCAACTACTACCATTAATGTGAAAGCTTGGTTGCAGTTCTGCACTTATGCTATAATGTAAAACATTGTTACTGTTGTTCATTTGAATGGCTTGCCATTGTTGGTAATTAAACATTGAGTCTGGTATTTCTCACCTATTGGTACCATGAACCACAGAGAGCCTATTGTAAAGCATCTCATGTCAGCATGTGCTTTGTAAATAGGACATTCTATAGAACGGTTGCATAAAGCTCAAATGCCATTTCATTTTTTTTTTTTTTTCCCACTCAACACAGGGTGGTATATATATCTAATTCCCAACCCAATCCGGAATGTCCAACAATTTTCATCTTAGAAGCCGCCACTGGTGTGAACACCAGACTGTTCTTGGACTGTGAAGAAATTATAAATGTTTCAAATGTTTCAAACTTACCAGTACAGCACAGAATCATTTGCAGTGCTGTCATCGCGTGTATCTTTTTGGAATCTAAACTTGACATCCTTTGAAGGTCTACCAGAACATCCAACCTCTTTCTGCTCTCCAGTGCGCGATAGAAAAGGGTGACGACTCTGCGGATCAAACCATTGTGAGGCCAAGGGCAGGGGGTCGCAATCTTTTGAAACTTAAAAACGCGCTATTAACTGTCTATAATCAGCACAAGTGCTTTCATTGCGTATTATTAATATTATTGAAATTACATAGTTATGTTTACAGTGATATATTGGGGGGGACAAATCATATTTTTCCCAGGATGGGAAAATATGGCCTCTCTATCTCTACTGACTTTCGAGTAAACCGGATGAATGTAAAAAGTGTTTCTTTCGTCCCGGTTCTCCACCTACATGTCGATTTTCAGGCATTCAGGCAAACTTTTGCACACTGTAGCATCAAATAAAATCTAATAAAAAGGTCTAGTTATCCCACACACACCGCATTGCTGACAGTCGGCATCCCTCCCTCCTCATCTGGTCTAAATTATGTCAATTAGTGCCATTCTGGCTTAAAGGGTCAAATTTCATATTTGGGATAAGGCTTTTATCCTCATCTTTTTGGAACCGTTTGTGTAAGTATTCAACCTGAAAATAACATTTGTATTATTGGTTTTTGAAAAAAAAAATAATTGGCCCACATGGCCCACTTTTGTGTGCAGTATATCAGATTTATGCATAATTGCATATATATAACTAAATAAATCTTTACTAGATCCTATTTATTAACCCTGTGCTTCTTAAGAACTGAAATATAAGTGAATAGCATTCATTACCAGAATTTCTTTGTAAAATTTCTCCCAAATCATAGCCTAATCCCTTATCTCTCGGATGCTGGACCAGATTTTATCCATCCAGATTGTTTTGCAGTCACAAACTTTCTTCTTACTCTGCATTCTGTGTGCTTTCAATGGGAGCATCACCTTCCCCAGTGTTGGGATGGGGTCGTGTACACGTTTAACCGTGTACACGAAAATTAATAACTATCCGTTTAGGACGGATTAACCGAAATTTGAAATCTTAAAATAATTTAAAAAATATATTTTTGAAATCATGTTAATTATTTAAATGTCATGTATAATTGTTCCTGGCACAATATAATTTTTTTATTGACCATGTTTTTTAAATATTGTCCATTTTATTTGGTGTAAAGTCCGGATCCCATGACATTTCTCTACGAAGTAATAATTCTTTCTTTATTTCTGAGTCTTACATGTGTTTCTATGTGGTAAGTGTATTATTTACCCATTGATTTTGTGCTTTATTTTGCTTACTATCTTTTCCAATAAAAGGCAGTGTTTTAATTGAAATATCCACACTTGTACTCTCTATTCTTCGCCATTTTGTTGAGGAACTATCATTGACCCAGATCATTATACTTTTAATTCGTGTATAACACTAAAATAATTACATACATTTGGAAGTTCCAGACCCCCATTTTCTTTTGAAGAGGTTAATTTTTTTAATTTGATCCTTTGCTTTTTATTATTCCAGATGAAATTTGATATCATTCCATTTCTTAAATCTAACTGAGGGTATGGGGAGTGGCAGTGCCTGAAATGGAAAAAGGAATTGTGGCAGCACTTTCATTTTTATAATTGATTAATTTTATTTTCTAGGGTTTGGTAGTTACAGTTGTATAGATTATTTAAGTTCTTGGGGATTTCAATACCTAAATACTTTATTTTATTTTGATTTGAATGTATTTTTGATGTTTCTTCAGTTGTTCTCCTATAACCATCGCTTCACACTTATTTTCGTTCAGTTTATACGCTGAGTAGCCGATACTATATTCGCCGATGGTTTCGAATAGCACTGGTAAGGAGTCTGGAGATGATAGATACAGTATGACATCATCAGCATATAGTGATATTTTATGACTTGCATGGCCTATAGTTATTCCTTTTATATATACTGTCTTATGGATTCAGCCAAAGGTTACATACATAGAGCAAATATTAATGGGGAAAGCAGATCTCCTTGCCTTGTTCCCAGAGACATTTTGAAACGCCTAGATAGAGTGCCATTAACCTTAACTTGTGCATTTGAGTTTCTATACATTGCTTTTAATCATGAAATAAAATATGAATGAAATCCAAAAGGTCTAGCAATTTCAAATATATATGGCCATACCACCCTATCAAAGGCTTTTTCTGCATCCAATGTTAATAAACAAGTTTGTTTTTTTATTTTTGGGAATGACGCCTTATGTTCAACGTAGGCTAGGCTACGTCTAATATTATCTGTTAGGAGTCTATTGGGGATAAATCCGCAATGATCTGTATTAATTATATTCGAGATAATAATATATCGGCTCAAGACACATGACAAGACACATTTCTAATGCAGGTAAGGTATTTTAAACTAAATGTGACCAACTAAAATATTTGCATAATATTTGCATATAATAAAAGCGCTTAATCTAAAAGAGCAAACAACACACACTCATATACAATCAAGCAGATCGCATATTAAAAATAAGTTTTCAGTAAATGTCGACATTTTGAGAAAAAAAAAACCCCCCGTCGAAATTATTTTGAAAATAGGCTATATAATTTAATATCAATCAATCCCCTTATTTGGTCCTCGGAAGACACATTGAGGATGCGAGCCCTCATTTGCAATGGTGCGAGATTATATAAAACAACAAAAAGGAATCAATCAAAAAGACTGAAAAAATAAAAATGAAATCCATTTTTAAAAATCAATTAAAACAATTGCATACAAAATAAAATCAAAGATTTAAAATGGAATCAGAATCAGATTAAGTAGATTTTTTTTTAAAATGTTTTTTAAATGTAATTAATTTAATCAAACAATTTCATTCAAAATGAAAGTTAAAATAAAAGATTTGAAATGTCCCAGGACTACAAGAGAATCCAGTTTCAGTACGTATTGCAAATCATCCCAGGTTTGAGGGGCACAAAATTTAAAATCAGGCTTTCCGAGCTAACTTGAGGAACCTGGAAGGCTAGCCAGTCCTGGGAGTGTGTATTGTAAGTCCCTACATTCCGAATGGTAGACTACATCTAAAGACCGAGTGGTGACAGCATGTCCTAAGAAATACATTTTAAAAATGAATGTAAAATTCTAATTAAATCTGTACTATGAACATATACTGAAAAGATTCCCACATAGCTGTGCTATATGGCAAGTGTCTCCATACATATTCGCATTCCGTTCTGATTTCTCCCATTTCAAGTTTAGAATGCACCAATAGTAAAGCTTAAGAGCTGGGCTTTCATGTAGGTGAATTTCAATCAGACGACGTACATGCTAATCAACGTGCACCATACTCCGTTAGTCAAGTATATCATGTAAAATATTCAAGGGCCTGTGCAGATGTAGGGTACGGACACAACTATTTCTGCCATTTCAATCATGAACAGGAGATAATTTAAATTCAAAGTTCTCTCTGTAATTTGTGTAGGTGTGCATGTCGTAACACAGCAGCATGTCTGTAAATTACATCACCATAGGACTGAAAAAAAACAATGTGTTATATGGTACATATACATGTTTTAATGTGTTATATGGTACATATACATGTCTATGCTTCTAATGCATACCCATTTCAGTGTGAACACCGGACTGTTAAGATCTTGGACTGTGATAAATGTTTCAAATTCTACCGCGAGACTTATCAGTACAGCACAGAATCATTCCCAGTGCTGTTATCGCGTGTATCTTTTCGGAATCGTCTTGGAACCTCAACTTGACTTGTCCTTTGACTTTGACTAGCAGAACAGCCGGCTTTCTTCTGCGCTCCAGCGTTCCGAGCGTTCCATTTAGCGCCATCCAATGTCACCGTAGTCACCCCCTAGAGGCGAAATATATTTTCAGCATTGATTTGAGCTCGACGACGAGACAAATTAAAGAACTGACAAGACCCATTGCTTGTTTCTAAGAGGTGGTGACTTTATCATAAGAGACATATAAGCCGAAATCTTGAACTCTAACACATTTTCCATTCATGTAAATGTCTTCAACAGTGTCCTTAGAATAGCTAAGGACTAATAAATGATGCATGCCAATCATTTGCTAAAATGCGATTTAATCTTTCTTGGTACTAATATCACAAGTAGGCCTACATATCATCAAATTATACATAGGTTAATTATAGGTATATCTCAGAAAATATTCAAGACCACTTTCTCCACAAATAAGATTCTGGTCAAATTCATTGGCGTTTCTAAATTGCCCCCTATCTGGGTACAGTTGAATTCATGTGCCCTGCAATGGATTTGTGTTTACTTGGGTATCACCCTTCGCATCCTATCCCTTCTGGGATACTGGCACCACATAGTGTTGCTTTGGGTGACCCACTATGGGAAAAAAAGGAACCATTCCTGTCCATTTGGAGACAAAGGAACACATAACATTTTATGAATTTAATCCTGGACTTTTTGTTGCAGCCAGTTTTTCAGCACCTCTGAAAATTTGAGCTTTCGCTCCCCAACACTAGGAGATGTTCTGCCCCACCCTGCCTAACTGTTACGGATGGGTTGAGATGACCTTTTCGAGGAAGGAGAGCTGTTGCCTCACCAAATACTCTTTGGCTTCTGGCCCTTTGAAAACACCAGAAACTCCCCTACATGTTTATGATGTTCCTTTTGGCAATAGTAAAGTGCTCACTATCCTGAACATATTCAATCAGGCACATCAACAGAGTAAGATTTGTTCTTGAAAAAGGGGCTCACAGCTCTGGGATGGTCCAGGTTGCTCAGGATGCGGTAGATTATTGCAAAAAATTACTTAGAAAAATCTAAATTAAATAAACACTACAATATCAACTTAAATTCTTTTTTTTTTACTAATTATTTTATGTCTACTACTACTACTAATTATTATTATTATTATTATTATTATTATTATTATTATTATTATTATTATTGTTACACACACATACATAGCCTATCTAGCATGCATCCAGAATACATATCTAGCATACATTCAGAAACTGGAGAAAGCATCTGCAATCAAATATGAATAACTTCATGAAAAATGAAAATTATTCAGTAATTTATCTAATAATATATGTATGCTGCCTTTTGGATGCAATTGAGCTAGCTAGCAAGCTATACACTGCACAAAATCCATATAAACTAGCTAGTTAGTAGAACTCACAGATTTTATGTTTTTAATTCCAAATGTCCAGATTACTGGACAGCATTTTTTCAGTAAAAAAAAAACGAAGCTAAACATTAACACTGAATAATTATTTGAATAACTGTAATAATCAGTGACCTCTTATAGTAAGATCCTTATTGTGAAAATTAGAAAATAACAAAAATACCATTTAGAAAAACTAAACTCTTTTCGTATTGCCAAAGACGCATGTCCCCGTACTTCCTATCATTTCCGCCTTAATTTTGAATGACGAAAGAAAAAACCACTTCCGATGAACAACGCACCAATAGAAAGATTGTGTGCTCAGCAAACTGTACAAATGGACCTGAGTGCTCTACCATTGACCTGAGAACCAGAAACCTCAAATTAAAAATGTCCAGGACGTTTGGAATAGGCCTAGCTGATAGGCTATGTAAAAACAATTCCGTGAGTCTATTGATTCGCCTGTCTCCGAAAAAAATTTACTTTCTTAGAATTTAGTCGCCTACGTTACGGCATCTATTTTCAAAGGGCATATACACGCATGGAGACAAATATATTGACGCTTCTTAGTTTATTTAGCGGTAATAAACAAAAGAGTAGCCTATAGCCTACTCTGTAATGCTGTCCTGAAATATTTGTGTGCATAAGAAACGAGAGAATGTCTTCATGAAGGGGGAATTCAGGTAAAGGGTAGCATAGGCTAGGCAAATTCGGAGCGCCAACTCAACCCCCAGTTCCGACAGAAGACCGCACAACTACTAATTCTTATCGGGAGCTTTTTATATCCTCCGTTAGCTGTCGTAATTAAAAATATTGTCTTAATTTGCGCGAAGGCTATATTATGATTAATTAGGCTACTTAATAGAATTTACAAACAATGTTCTCATGTAGGCTTTTGCTTAATATCATTTAGAATTGTAGCATATTCAGATTTGTGGTTTCTTCGATTATTTTCTCTTTGTGGTTCGTTCCATTTTTGTTAAGGTCTGTGAGCGCATTTCTCGATTGGCCGAGGCTACTCCAACAGCCAAAACTATCAAATTATTTCCGACCATATATGACAACCAAATAAAATAAAAGCAAATGTATTAAGTGCTATTGTTATGTCTGTCTTTATTTTGATTATTATCGTCATGTAGCCTACAGGCCGTTTAGTGTTTCCTGAATATCCTTAACGATGCAGAGGCTTGTTCCATACAAAACAGGCCCAACAACCCTAATAATAAGCCTTCGTTTCTGGACCCTCCAAGCCAAAAATTAATCCGGCGTCACTGGACCTATTGTGTTTTTGAAGCTTTACACCTAGGCTATATATTCATTCAAATAATTTTCTCATATCTAAGTTGCCTTGACATTTTGAGTATTGACTTTCTTTACAGTGTGGTAACCCTCCTCTGAAACTTTCAAAGTGAGAAATCGCCACCCATTGAATTACAGATTGTAGCACGGATCTAATGCAAAACATTTAAATGGTCATTAATAATCATGGGTGGTTTGTAGTAAAATGGGACACTTTTTGTCAAATCGTTCTTTAAACTATCAAAGTAAGTCAATACCTACTAAAATTATTTATTTTTCATTTAAATAAGGCCTTAACAACATTCTTATGGTGAAATATACTTGCCTATTTATCATTGAAACGCATTATTGTGCAAAACAATGTTTATTCATATAAATTCTTCTCACTTCTGGTCAGGCTTGGAGTGAAAATGTCACAGGAATTGCATCTCTATTGATGAGTAACATCTCTGTCGCTCTGAAACCTATGAAAGAGTAATAATCATAATGCGTTTATATATAAGAATCTAAGTCTAGGACTCAGGCCTGTCTCCACTTGCTCTTGATACTCTTCTATTTCTCCTCTCATTTATTCCTCCCTCCACAGATTGTCTTCCTCCCTTGCTACCTGTGTGCTGCTCACCTTTCTTTATTTTGTTTATTCCCATCACTGCCCTCTTCCCTTTCCCTTAATTTGCTGTGTGGCTGCATCTTTTCTGCAATTAATATAAGATTAATTTGTTATTAAGGTGAATGAATACCTAAATATAGACATAAATACAGGCCAAATTGTAGCCTATCTTTTTTTTTTTTTAATATATATATATTTTATTTCTGATTTTTCCACATTTTCTCCCAATTTACTCTTCATAACTCATGTATTCCCTGCCGTATTCATTTTATTCCATTTAGCTTTTTGTAAAGCGTTTTTTATAAGTGCTATATAAATAAAGTTCACAAAAGTTATTATTGTTATTAGCAATTGTTAATTTGATGTAAATTCTTAAATTCTTAAATCTAAGATAGGAGCTGGTGGCGTAGCGGACAAAGGCACAGACTTTTTAAGTCTGTGCAGTTGCGCCCCGAGGATCGGGGGTTCAATCTCCGGTCCTGCCAGCTCCCTGGGCAGCTAGGGGTTAGGGGTTTCCAAGGCAACATGAGGCAACAAACAGAGTCAGAGTCTGTGCCAAACTGATTTTTTACACAGTAAAGAGGAATGCTACTACATTGCATTTTATTAGCACAATAATATCAGACAGTGGCAATATTTGGCATGATTGGGGGTTGATTTACCATAGGCTGCTGTTGATTCACATTTATGAGGAAGCATGTGACGTTTAATGGGCCTGGTTAACCAGAAAAAAACCTGTTATATTTCTAAGCAGATTGTGTCTGAAAAGCCTATAGGTCCCCTTTGAGTGCGGGTGAGGGCGACTGGCAACAGCTCTCTTAAGAGCAGCGGGGACCATCCATGCAGTTGATAAAACAGTTGCTAAGATGGGAGATGAGAGGGGAAAAGTCCTCAGAGACAGACTGAAGGGGGTGGGGGGTGGGGTAATAAACAGATAGCAGAGTTATGGGATCTTGGAGTTGGAGGGTTTCAGAGTTAGTTTAATATTGTAATACTCTTCATAACTCATGTATTCCCTGCCGTATTCATTTTATTCCATTTTTCTTTTTGTAAAGCACTTTCTAACTGCGTTTTTTTATAAGTGCTATATATATAAAGTTCACATAAGTTATTATTGTTATTAGCAATTGTTAATTTGATGTAAATTTTAGTTGGTCATTATCTTTTGTATTGTATGTCTTTTTTTATTATTCAATTAACATTAAAAATACTTCTATTTTAATTGCATTTTCACTACGATGTTCTGGTCGTGGTGGTGGAAGGAGGGAGGGGGAGGGGGGGGGGGACAGAAATATTGTGCGTTTCCGTACTCGTTTACCGAGATAAACTGGACGGAAACAAGCCTTTTCGTCCAGTGGAAAAACTGAGGGATGGGGCGGGGATGAGTTACAGGAAAAGGCCCACGTGATAGCAGCGCTTTGAGACAAAGCGAAACGAAGAAGAAGGAATGGGAGGGGCGCGGATGACTAACCGTTGAAAACGCAGCCTTGAAATAACAGACACGGGACTCTACTGAGGCTGAGAGGATACTACCTGTTGGCAGTGAAGAATTGGGAACAAGAGCAACCGAAAGGTAAAGGGGTTAATCAGCAAAGCTTTCAGTTACACGCAAGCGTGGGGCGAGGGATCGATGGCTTCAAGAGGGAAGTTGGCTGGAAAACTTGGGTCTCCTATATTATGTCGGGATAAGTTTTCAGGACTGTAAAGTAGCCTAATTGTTATCACAGGACGTCTGTAATATCAATGAGCGTCATACAACATGCGCTATACAATGTTACACATCCTATATCTTAAAGGATAAGTTCGCTATTTTGGACCTTGTACCCTATTTGCGGTCTGTCTTCCATGAACCTGACACATTGAGTCCATATTTTCGCTGATCGGTCCAGTATTGAACTCGCTACAGATTTCCTGTAGGCTCTCACTGGGCTACAATAGAAGTCAACGGGGCAATTCTAAATGTTATGGAAAAACAACGATAATAAATGTGCTTTCATGTACGATAAATGAGACGGGAAGCTCAGGGTGTATTGTTACCGGTCTCAGTATGCTCTCCTGTGAAATGGATCTCAATCCGAACATTTTTACGTGCTTGGCATGGCTTGGACGTAAGCATTTCTCTGTTGCTTGTTTTCGCTGGTCCCGCGGAGTACTATGTGTCGGGGGTGGGGGAGCGGGAAGGTGTGCCGGCCGTTTACGAAACTATCTAGGTGAGCAGTCTGCGTTTGTTTACCTGCAGCAACGTAGGCAGTGACGGCGCCAGGAACTTTTCTCTCCCTGGGCTCAGGGTGGGCTAGGTCAATACATGGGGGTGCTAAGGTTAGCTGTGTTTCCCCCAAGATGGCTTTTGTGTCTGCGGGGGCGGGGGGTGTTCGTGTGGATTTTGTCAGCACTGACACACACAACCGCTACAGTATGCAGACTAGGTACCTCAATAAAACTCCTTTCTGCCCTGCCTCTCCCCACTGCCTGCACAAGTGGCAGAGCATCCATAAAACAGTCAGAATTGTATAATTCTGTAAATTGAAATGACATTATAAATGTCATTTGGCTTCATCAATATGAGTACTTAAAAATATCAGACATCAAAGAAAATAAGACACCGGAAAATAATGAAAAAGGACGTGAGAAGAGAGGATAAATTATCAGTTTAACGTTATGTCAAAAAAGATGATACCCTCAATTAAAAAATATTGTTGTTTAACCGCTGCTCTGCGATTGGGACATTTAGGAGTTTCGTTATCTAACGAAGATCGCAAACTTTACTTATGAGTTAGTTACGCTCCTAGGCGTGTTTCATAAACTGCACCGTAACGTTTGCGTTGGTTTCTGTATTATCAGAACAGCAACCACTGTCACCATTCTCCCCCATCTCATTTAGGCTTATCTTATACATTGAGCTACATGGAAGAAATATGAGATCTTTAACATTACCTTTGAAGGCAAGCTCCTCTTATTAGCTGAAGTCGAGATGATGAAGATTGAAAATTATCATTTAGCTAATTTAGGTTAGTTATTCGCTTTCCAAATCTAATCATCTGTGCATGTCCAAGCAGCCAATCAGTGACGGCGCCAGGAACTTTTCTCTCCCTGGGCTCAGGGTGGGCTAGGTCAATACATGGGGGTGCTAAGGTTAGCTGTGTTTCCCCCAAGATGGCTTTTGTGTCTGCGGGGGCGGGGGGTGTTCGTGTGGATTTTGTCAGCACTGACACACACAACCGCTACAGTATGCAGACTAGGTACCTCAATAAAACTCCTTTCTGCCCTGCCTCTCTCCACTGCCTGCACAAGTGGCAGAGCATCCATAAAACAGTCAGAATTGTATAATTCTGTAAATTGAAATGACATTATAAATGTCATTTGGCTTCATCAATATGAGTACTTAAAAATATCAGACATCAAAGAAAATAAGACACCGGAAAATAATGAAAAAGGACGTGAGAAGAGAGGATAAATTATCAGTTTAACGTTATGTCAAAAAAGATGATACCCTCAATTAAAAAATATTGTTGTTTAACCGCTGCTCTGCGATTGGGACATTTAGGAGTTTCGTTATCTAACGAAGATCGCAAACTTTACTTATGAGTTAGTTACGCTCCTAGGCGTGTTTCATAAACTGCACCGTAACGTTTGCGTTGGTTTCTGTATTATCAGAACAGCAACCACTGTCACCATTCTCCCCCATCTCATTTAGGCTTATCTTATACATTGAGCTACATGGAAGAAATATGAGATCTTTAACATTACCTTTGAAGGCAAGCTCCTCTTATTAGCTGAAGTCGAGATGATGAAGATTGAAAATTATCATTTAGCTAATTTAGGTTAGTTATTCGCTTTCCAAATCTAATCATCTGTGCATGTCCAAGCAGCCAATGTTGTGAGATTAGTCTACCGCCAATCAAAACACTGTAATTCACACTTGGGAGTTGCGACCGAGGGAAGTCCACACACTCCACAAATCTGTTGAGTAGTTGATCATTTCCGAACACGGATCACATGGAGAGCTTATGCGAACACATTTTCTATTGATTTTAAAATGATAGTAGGCTAAATTAGTATTCAAACAATGACGTTTCCATTTTACATTTTTTGACGTGGTAGCAAACTCTGTAGGTCTGATGTATTGTAGGCTATGGGAAACACTGGTTTGCTAACGTTAGAAATCAGTTTACGTTATTTTGTCATTTCTGTGAGCTCCCTACACACACATCCCCACACCCGTACATCATAGCGTAGGCTACACACGCTGCGTAGCCAGGGTGAATATCAGAAAGCGATTAGAATTGTTGATTTACTTTTATATATTTCTTTATTATAATTATAAAAAATTTATTAAAATGCCTGGGGGGCTAAACCGGGGCTAAGCAAATTTGTGACGGGGCTATAGCCCACCCTTGCCCCGGTGTAGCGCCGTCCATGAACGTAGGCTACAATTTGCACCAAAAAAACTTGGATGATGGATTACTATAATGATTACGAAGACGAAGAATTCGATTTTGACTGACGTTACTGGCTACAGATTTGAGCCAGAATACACGGACACGGAACTACAAGAGATGGATGATAAGAGAGCAAGAGAAGAGAGAGAGGCTGAAGTTGCGCAGGTAATGTTATCCGAAGTCAGTGCGAGGTAGTGCGGTCGGAGAAATAGTTATGTTTCAACGTTCGGTTTGCGTTTGCGATAGCCTACATTTCACAGGAGAGCATACTGAGACCGTAAGAATACACACTGAGCTATAAAAGCACATTTATCGTTGTTTTTCCATAACATAGCCTATAGAATTGCCCCGTTGACTTCTATTGTAGCCCAGTGAGAGCCTACAGGAAATCTGTAGCGAGCTCAATACTGGACCGATCAGCGAAAATATGGACTCAATGTGTCAGGTTCATGGAAGACAGACCGCAAATAGAGTCCAAGGTCCAAAATAGCGAACTTATCCTTTAAGTGCAAACTGATTGCTTGGCAGAAAAGTGCTCGCAGGGAGCAATTGAAAAAGATGCAAGCGCTCAAAACACACAAAAAAAAAACAAAGTTGGAATGACAAACGGTTCACAAAAAGCGTGAGGAATCCTGCATTACACCTCTTTATTAACGTTAGCTTGAGAAAAATAGTAGCTACGCCGTTAGGCTTGCTCCATCTGGACCTCTGGCTTTTGATATGCAGATATTCATATCAAAAGCCAGAGGTCCAGATGGATCAAACCGTTTGGGCTAAGGCTGTAGGTAGGCTGGGCATACCACCTAAAGAACACAAACTTCCACTTTTTTTAAATTAGTATTATTTAAACGTGTTAAGTAGGCTACAAATATATCGTAAATGACTTATACGCCGTAAAGTTGGTGTAAATGAAGTAAATCTATTATGAGAAAAAAAAAATCAAGAAATAATTATTTTTAACAAAACCACATGTGCTACAATTATTGGCACCCCTGCATTTATATATAGAATAAAGTAATCATTTTTAATATTTGGTCGCATATCCTTTGCATGCCATGACTTCCTGATGTCTGTGACCCAACAACATCAAAAGACTCTTGATATCTTATTTTCTGGTACCGGTGTGACCGCCCCATAAGTCCCGAGCTGCGAATAAGAAACCAACTTCAGCCCGTTTTACATTTGTTTTTGAGCATGAAACATGTACTGGGCCAGGCAGAAATCACCTTTAATCCAAAGTACATGTATATTTGCATTGATATATTGTGTGGAATGTGCGGCCCAAGACGATTTAACCCTTTAAAATGAGGGGCTAAATTAGCCCGCAGACGCATTTTCGGCACCGCTTTTTGAATGGAAAACCCATTTGGGCCGGGCAGAAATTAGACTGGTTGAACAGGGGAGGACCCTCTCTTCAAGATAAGTGGCATTATGACTGGCCCAAAATTAATAAACCCTCTAAAAGCTGCCACAATTTCTGCAATGATATTGGCCTCAGTCCAGAGCTGAGAATAAGAAACCAACTTCAGCCTAATTTTTCAAATGTTTCTGAGCATGAAACATGTATTGGGCCAGGCAGAAATAACTTTTATACAAATAATATGTAGGTTTGCATTGATATAGTATGTGTAATGTGCGGCCCAAGACGATTTAAGCTTTTAAAAACTCAGAACAAGTCGCCGCAAATAAGAAACCAGTTCAAAACATGTAAGGTGGACCGGATCATTGTATCAAGCCATTGTATGCTTGCACGGTCTTCCTTCCGCTTTGCAAAGTGAGCTACGGCTCAAAGGAGAAATTCAACAATAGGCTATATATATATAGGCTACTTTTTATTAATTTACCTTTATTTAGCTATATATCTTTATCAAAATGTAGCCGAGCCTACTCTTTTAATCAAACGACATGGTAGGCTATGTGACTTCCGTCATATCCAACGAGGTAAAAAATCGTCATAAAATAGGCCATCGTCATCAAGAAAAAAATACCGAAATAAACGTAAAAGTTTTTTTAAAGTACATTTTTAAATTACTTTTTTGTTTTTGGTCCCAAATTGAATATATCCTGGGGCTATTACACCTACATTTTGTCGGTTTTCTGTTTTAAGAAATTAAGCGTCTTATTGCGATTATACTAGCAGATTCCCATTCCTCCCCACACCCCTTCACCTTTAGCTTCTCTTCTGTCCATCCCACTCCACAAAAATATATCAGATCAAAAACGTCTACGACGTACGCCAAGTTACTCACGCATAGCCTACATAGCTCTGTCCATTAGTTCTTAATTCCAACTTGCAAAAACTAGGCCTGCCTTTAAAAGTCTTGATATCAAAATGTGGCCAAGTTACAACTAACAATATTGCCTATCGTAGTTCACACTAAATAAACTAGCTCTATTCCAAAGCAATGCTATCCAAGCTTTCCTAAATTATTTAATGCAACTTGGCCCTGTGTTTCTTCATCTTAGCATGTGAAGAGCTTGTGCCTCATGGAACAACATATGATTTCAATGAATGTTTTTAACAGTTGATGAATAATTACACTCCAGAAAGGATATGGTTGTACTTTGTTGGTAAGTTTACTTTAGAAAATGTACAGGTTTTAAAATGTTAACTGCTGCTACAGCATTCTTTACAATTCACAAACAGACATTTATATGAAGAAACATCATGTACAATAGAGAAAGGGGTGATTAATAAATAAATGCAGATAAAAATTAGTAATATTTTTACCTAGAAAATAGCGTACATAAAGCATTTTTACAAATGTATCCAGACATGTCTGTGGGTCAGATGGTGGCAAATAAGTAATAGTACCAATTTTCTTAACATAATAGTATTTATGATATAAAACAGAATTTTGTGAACACAAGGATATCTATGCTCTGTAGGACCACACAGGTTTTGATAATAATAATAATAATAATACATTTTATTCATTCTGTGCTTTTCATAGACCCAAAGCAGTGGATGCAGACAATTATTCAAACATGCCCTATAGTGTAGTAATTTTTCTGTTTAATTTCTAAGGGCAACACATCTGAATCAGAGTATTTCCACTATAAATTATTTTCATTTTGCAGTTTGATGTGGCACATACAGTTTCATTGACCACATTCTCTTGAGATGGTAAGATGAAGAAACACAGGGCCAAGTTGCATTAAATAATTTAGGAAAGTTTGGATAGCATTGCTTTGGAATAGAGCTAGTTTATTTAGTGTGAGCTACGATAGGCAATATTGTTAGTTGTAACTTGGCCACATTTTGATATCAAGACTTTTAAAGGCAGGCCTAGTTTTTGCAAGTTGGAATTAAGAATTTATGGACAGCGCTATGTAGGCTATGCGTGAGTAACTTGGCTTTTTTTACGTCGTAGACGTTTTTGATCTGATATCACTTCTTTTTTATAGCTAACTAATTATGAATAATGCATGAAGATAAACACAGAGAGAGACATGCATTCCAAATAAATGTATGCAGACATTCGCTTAACCATAACGCCCTCTATTGACAAGAATGAGAACAGTTATCCTATTACAGACAGCACACAATTACATTAAAAGAGTTTGTAGATGAGCAGTATTTAATGTGTAATGAAATACAATGAACAGCACCACCTGAGCTATGGATCATGAAGAAGCATGTAAATTAATGAACCAATTCTACATAGAGACATGCATGCACAATGGGGTAGACGCAAACACATTCTAGCTGAAAGACATACAGCCGAAATAGCTAGTACAGCCTAAATAGTTTGCATCAGTAAAATATGGAAATACAGTTTTAAAATAGGGCTATTAGTATTCTATGAAATACATTTAACGTTAGGCTATTCAACACTGGATTGCCGGATGCGTAACTCCAACCTTCCATGTGTGGGCTACGAGCTAGCGAGCGAGCTAGTGAGTTTCTGCACAGCAGAGTTTTTTTCCGGTAGTGTAGAACGTTACCTGCGGGAAATGTTTTGGTACCGGACAGCTAGGTTTAGTTTAGTTTTCTGTAGTGCAATGAATGTAGGCTATAATGCATGTTGATTCGCTTCGTAGTAGCCTAGCTTGTTTCTGCTTCCTGACGAGAAGCAGGAAGTAACATTGGCGAACAAGCTTAATTGGACAACGCATATTTCCCAGGAATCTTAGCCAGAAAGAAAACAGTAGATACTACTAAGAAAGTACATACCAGAGATTATTATTATTATTATTATCATTATTATAATTAAAAGTGTTTGCAGTAAGAAGAAGAAGAAGAATAAGAAGCGGAAGAGGAAGGAGAAAAACGGCAAAATAACCCAAGTTTGGGGCTTTATTGTGTGGATGTGTGAAGTTGTATGTGAATGCTGTGTGGTTACATGAGGTCAGAACATACAGAAGTGAATGTTTTTAAGGGCTGAGAGTCTATGGTCATTGTGGTTACTTATGTAGGAAACCCTGAAAAGTGCCAAACTCTCTGTGCTGTATAGGTATGGGGCATGCCCCGCCAAGCCGTAACTTGGCGGATGGCATACCTGCCATCCCAATCAGTGAGGATTCTAACAGATATAGAATATGGTGTGATATACCTTGAATGAATCTTTCTCTCTAATGACTTCTTACAAAATTACTTTCTAATGGGTGCTTACTAATCCTGTCTCAGTTGCTGTTCAGATGGCATTCTACATGAGAAACGTAGGTGGTGGTCACTTCGGCGATGTGTACAAGACGAGATACGAAGGCCAATGGGCGGCGGTCAAGAAGGTACCACAGGATCGCATCACTGTAAAACACATTGAAAGAGAGTGGAGGATATGCCAGTAAGTTAAATGGAAAGGGACGCAATGTGAATATTTTTCCTTAAAATGTATTCCCTCTCCCTTAAAAAAGATTTACCCCTGTGTTTCCTTACTCTAGTCTCATTCATTAACCCTAGAATAATAAATTACCATCAACATGCTTCATCATTGCTTCCTTTATCAATTCTTAATTCTAGACTGTACTCCCACTTCCTTATTTTCCACCATTAGTTTACCTGCCCCCCCTTATCTCTCTCCTTTACATTCATCCCTCTGTTTATGTCACAGACAAGTGAACCATAACAATGTGGTTAAGATCTTGGGCATGCCATGGCTGGCAGAATCCAAATGGCACATTCCTTTGGAGTTTATCAATGGAGAAACATTGGAGATGACAATCTTTGAGCAGAGAAAATCCAAGATACAGGTACACCTAATGTAGCTCAGCACATGCAATGAACATGTACACCCTGATTATTCATATACCGTTAGTTCACACCAATTATGTGACAACACAAATATGTCTAATTAATTACATTATTTATATTCTCACCATCCACTTAATTGTACTGAATGAAATAAATGTATTAAAGAATGAATGAGTAGCAAGCCTCCTAGAGGTTTATGGGTGGCATTTGTAGCAAGCCTCCTAGAGGCCTTTGGGTGGCATTTGTAGCAAGCCTCCTAGAGGCCTTTGGGTGGCATTTGTAGCAAGCCTCCTAGAGGCCTATGGGTGATATGAGTAGCAAGCCTCCTAAAGGCCTTTGGGTGGCATTTGTAGCAAGCCTCCTAGAGGTCTATGGATGGCATTTGTAGCAAGCCTCCTAGAGGCCTATGGGTGATATGAGTAGCAAGCCTCCTAGAGGCCTTTGGGTGGCATTTGTAGCAAGCCTCCTAGAGGTCTATGGATGGCATGAGTAGCAAGCCTCCTAGAGGCCTATGGGTAGCATGAGTAGCAAGCCTCCTAGAGGTCTATGGGCGGCATGAGTAGCAAGCCTCCTAGAGGTCTATGAGTGATATGAGTAGCAAGCCTCCTAGAGGCCTATGGGCAGCATGAGTAGCAAGCCTCCTAGAGGCCTTTGGGCGGCATGAGTAGCAAGCCTCCTAGAGGCCTTTGGGCGGCATGAGTAGCAAGCTTCCTAGAGGCCTTTGGGCGGCATGAGTAGCAAGCCTCCTAGAGGCCTATGGGTAGCATGAGTAGCAAGCCTCCTAGAGGTCTATGGGTAGCATGAGTAGCAAGCCTCCTAGAGGTCTATGAGTGATATGAGTAGCAAGCCTCCTAGAGGCCTATGGGTGGCATGAGTAGCAAGCCTCCTAGAGGTCTATGGGTGATATGAGTAGCAAGCCTCCTAGAGGTCTATGGGCAGCATGAGTAGCAAGCCTCCTAGAGGCCTATGAGTGATATGAGTAGCAAGCCTCCTAGAGGTCTATGGGTAGCATGAGTAGCAAGCCTCCTAGAGGTCTATGGGTGATATGAGTAGCAAGCCTCCTAGAGGTCTATGGGCAGCATGAGTAGCAAGCCTCCTAGAGGCCTATGAGTGATATGAGTAGCAAGCCTCCTAGAGGCCTATGGGTGATATGAGTAGCAAGCCTCCTAGAGGCCTATGGGTGATATGAGTAGCAAGCCTCCTAGAGGCCTATGAGTGATATGAGTAGCAAGCCTCCTAGAGGCCTATGGGTGGCTACTCATTAATTCAGTGAAGCCTTCAGGGGCCCCGTCACAGGATGGGGCCCAAAAGTGAATCGATTGCAATCCCAGAGGGGTCAGAGTAAAACGTTTTTTATAGGGCTCCCAAAGTTTAGGACAAATGTTGATTGAATCCCAACATGTTTTGAGTGGAGACTTATTTCAGGTAGCACGGGTGTTTGGCCCATTTTTGTAAAAGATCCTTCCAAACTGTCCTTCTCTAGCTGACTTCATCAAACATGGCAACCATCATCGCAGGAATGTGTGAAGGACTGCACTACCTGCATAAGAAGTGCATCGTACACCAGGACCTCAAACCTGACAACATCATGGTGAGGAGGCCCTAGAATTCAGAGAAAATAAATATGGACTCGATGACAAAAAGACTGAGTAAATTCATCTGCATTTCTGCTTTTTTTTAAAATAGCCTTGTGTGGAATTTAAAGTTGAAGTGCTTTTCTTTTTTTACCAGGTATATGAACCACAGATTAATAATCCTATTATTATACTGTACAATTATCTCTTTAGAGTTTAGCTCAAAAATATTTAATTCATTGACAAACCCCAATTCCAAAAAAGTTGGGACAGTATGTAAAATGCACATAAAAGCAGACATTTGTAAATTCTCTTTTACATATATTTAATTGAAAACAGTACAAAGAAAAGATATTTAATGTTTTACCTTATCAACTTTATTGATTTTTGTAAATATATGCCAATTGTGAATTTGATGCCTGCAACACATTCAAAAAAAGTTGGGACAGGGGCAAAAAAAAAAAAAAAAAGACAGGGAAGTTCAAGAAACACCTGTTTGGAACATTCCACAGGTAAACAGGTGATGCTATCATGATTGGGTATAAAAGGATATCAAAAGTACTCTCATTTTCAAGTACTCTTACAAGCGATACTATAACCACTCTGCATTTGAGTGGATCTCTATGGGAATTGGGGGGTGGGACTAGATTAAGCTATAAATTACATGGGAATAGTACGGAACCAATGGTTGGCTAAATGGCTGTAAGTCATCAAGGGTCTGCTGTATCAAATGAGCCTCAAATCATCACTCTGCTGCCGGATATGCAGTGTATATACGTATATGGATCACTTGAAAGGTTGTTTCTCCTGACTCATTTTTCCATAGAGTTCAATAGGAAAATGAGTCAGGAGAAACAACCCTTCAAGTGATCCATCCATATCTGGCAGCAGAGTGATGGTTTGAGGCTCGTTTGATACCCCAGACCCTTGATCACTTAAAGCCATTTAGCCATCCATTAATCTACTCCCACCCCCCAGTTCCTATAGATATCTATTAAAATGCAGAGAGAATATAGTATCGCTTGTAAGAGTACCTGAAATAAGATAAAGAGTCTTTTGATATCCTTTTTTACCCAGTCATGATAGCATCACCTGTTTACCAGTGCAATATTCCCAACAGGTGTTTTTTGAACTTCCCAGTCTTTTTTTTCCCCCATTCCAGTGTAGTTGCTTATTACACTGATTTACACTAAGTTACCACTTACCCTGAGACTCAGCACACCGTCACCATTCTCCATCTTGTTTTTTGGTTCACAGGTTGAACACGGCCCTCTCAGAGCTGTGATCATTGATTTGGGGCTGGCTAAATTGTACTGTGGTGGCGGCTTTTCTTCTGCTACTGACAATGGAGACAAGAATTACACAGCGCCTGAAATATTCAGTGGTCACAGTCGAGACATACGCTCTGACGTATGGGCCATGGGTAAAGTCATTGGTGAAGTTCTGCTCCTCACTAGACTGCCCACCAGGAGCCTCTCTTCTGCCATGATCAAGGAACGGCTCAGATTCCAGCCGTACTGTGACCTCGTCTCTGAAATGGTTGAAAAAAATCCGGCTTGGAGATCCACAATGGCTGGGGTGATTAAGGCCATAGGACCTGCAGGGAAGGCCGATACCAGGGGGAGCAGTAGCCAGACATCTGTTAGAGATGTGCGTGTGGATTGGGCATTGTTTGGTGTTGTCACTGTTCTTGGGGTTCTTTTATTATTTATCATTTTAAAATAATCAAGATCTGTGAACAAATAAAAACACATACAATTTTAGAGAGACAAGTACAATTCAGCAGTCAAACAGGGATACAGGGATATATCGAAGGAAACAAGCACCTACCGCATGTATAAGACTTGTTCGGGAACAAGAGTTCCCTTAAGTTTTTTTTGCAAGTTTTTTGCAATTCATTCAATCTGTGTGGGCCATAGTATTGAAAACATGTTTTGCCAGATCAGTGTTTATATGTGATGTAGCTAAGGCTAAAATGTCCTGTGACCTGGTACCATAGTTGGGTCAATGACAAATAAGGTTTTCAAAATGAAAAAAGAAAAATACTGACCAAAATGGATTTTAAATACATTCTTAATTTGTTTCATAGCTTTTAAGGTGATATAAATACATTTTTAAACAAGATTTCAGATTTTACTACCCAGAAATGGTGGCGCGACCATATATGAATTTTGAATAATGCACTTTTAATGTATTTACCACTACTGAAAACCTGCAAATATGAATCATTGTAGTGTGTAAAATACACATCACATGGTAAATTCCACTTTAATTTCTTTATTTATGGCAGTTTTATTCCAATTATAGAAACGGCCACTTCTTTTTGTTTTCAAACACCTTATTTTCCATAGAGAGAAAGAAAACAAAAATTCTAACAGTAAAAATGATTTGTATACAATATTTAAAGATTTTCAGTTATATTTCTGATTTAATTTTGCAGACTGCAATGGGAATGGATACATTTAAATGTAAATTCGCACCACCTGACCATGACCAGTCATGCCACCTGACATTGTGCTCAATAACGATTGATATTCACAAAATAAAAAGAAGGATATGTAAATGCATTTTACTCTGGTTTCATTTGGCTTTTATTTGAAACCTGTGCATTTTATACTGGAACTTAATCGTACAATTACATTTCATTCAGGCCAGCAACAGTGGTAATGTCAATAAGATAACATTTGATCAATGCTTAAAAAATACACTGCCTGGCCAAAAAAAAAGTCGCCGTTGCACCCGTCATGCATAGTGCCCACTGTACAAACCTCTGGAGGCAGTGTTATGATCTGGGGTTGCTTCAATTGGTCAGGTCTAGGCTCAGCAACATTATGCAGCAATAAAATTAAGTCAGCTGAGTACCTGAATGCACTGAATGACCAGGTTATCCCATAAATGGGCATATTCCAGGATGACAATGCCAAGATTCATAGGGCTCAAATTGTGAAAGAGTGGTTCAGGGAGCATGAGGAATCATTTTCACACATGAATTGGCCACCAGAGTCCTGACCTTAACCCCATTGAAAGTCTTTGGGATGTGCTGGGGAAGACTTTACGTAGTGGTTCGACTCTCCCGTCGTCAATACAAGATCTCGGCCAAAAATTGATGCAACTCTGGATGGAAATAAATGTTGTGACGTTGCATAAGGTTGTCAAAACAATGCCACGACGAATGCGCGCCGTAATCAAAGCTAAAGGTGGTCCAACAAAATATTACAGTGTGCGACTTTTTTTTTGGCCAGACAGTGTATAACTGAAACATCAAGTCTCAAGGAACACATTTCAATAATGACGACTACATTTCATTCAGGTCAGCATTCAAAACAATACTGCACATTCAACATTTAAAACAATACTGCCACAATGGTAATGTCAACAAGACAACATTTGATCATTGCTTTAAAAATAAAACTGAAACATCAAGTCTCAAGGAACACATTTCAATAATGAAATGCAACTGGATAATTTTTTAAACTATCTCTATGCCGTGCTGTTTTTTCTTTGCTTGATAATGGCATCTACAAAAATGAATGAAAAAATAATAACTTACAATATGCAACTTTGAGTATCAATTTTGGTTATATAGTCCTATATTCTTGAAGAGTCGGTCTTTTTCACCGTTAAACAACTTAATATCATACAGAAAGATGTAAACTCAGAAAAAGTTTGGAAACGTTATTTCGGTCGATTATTCCTCCCCTTTAATAATACCAATTGGTATTGTATTTTATATCACTGGAAAGCCTGATTAGTCACCTTTACAACGAGGTACAACTTGTAAGGATCATGCATTCGTGGAATGAGCAACACAGCTAACCGTGTGGGTAGCGGCCCAAAAAAATGTGCCAAAATCCCCTGCAATATTCTTCTGTTGTTATTCACTCTCGTTTTGAGTTGCTTGGTGGATTGGATGATTGCACTCTCCCACAGTAATAAGGAAAAAACAACACATATTGGCCATTTTTACACTTTATTCATTTTACACTGTCAGGGACCTCAGTAGCGTGTGGAAGATCCATACGCAGTCACAACAGCTTGGCACCTCCTCCTCATGCTGGTCACCAGCCTGGTCACACACTGCTGTGGGATGGCATCCCATTCCTCAACCAGGATTTGCCGCAAGTCAGCCAACATGGTTGCGTTGGTCACTCTGGCACGTACAGCACGCCCGAGCTGATCCCACAGGTGTTCAATTGGGTTGAGGTCTGGACTCACGGCAGGCCATTCCATCCTCTCCACTCCCAAATTCTGGAGGTACTCTGTGATGATCCTGGCTCTGTGGGGGCGAGCGTTGTCATCCTGGAGGATGGAGTTAGGTCCCAGATTCTGGAGATATGGGATCGCCACTGGCTCCAGAATCTCATTCCGATATCTCACTGCATTGAGATTGCCTTCAATGATGACAAGTTCTGTTTTGCCTGTGAGAGAGATACCGCCCCACACCATGACACTGCCCCCATTGAAAGGTGTCACGCGATCTGTGCAGCAATCTGCATAGCGTTCTCCACGCCGTCTCCATACTTTGATCCTGCCATCCAGCTTCCGCAGACAGAACCTTGATTCATCACTGAACATGACGTTGCCCCACATTCTTAGGTTCCACTGTCGGTGCTGTCGACACCAGCGCAAACGGGCCTGACGGTGAAGGGCAGTCATTGCAGGCTTCCTGGCAGCCTTATAAGCATGAAGACCGGCCATGTGCAGTCTGTTCCTCACCGTCTGATCAGAGATCTGTCTGTGGTACCGTTGTGCAAATCTTGCCTGTAAATCTCTGGAAGAAAGCTTACGGTTCCTCAGTGAAGCAAGGGTGAGGAATCGGTCTTCTTGGGGTGTTGTCTTCCTGGGACGGCCACTTCGTGGTCTGTCTTTGACTTCACCAGTCTCACGGAACTTGGTCCTAAGTTTGGAAATGGTATCAGGGCTGACACCAAATAATGCTGCCACTCTGCGTACCGGAACACCAGCTTCCACTTGCCCTATTGCACAGGCCTTATCCTGAAGGGACAAACGTGGCATGTTTATGCTTGGAGCACACACAAACTCAACAAAGTTGCAGGACCCATGCACACAAGTGCTGTCAATTAGGTGCCAATCAGGTGCCAGTCACACACCTGTGACTGGCATACACCTGCCAGCACTTGAAGCTCAAAACGAGAGTGAATACCAACAGAAGAATATTGCAGGGGATTTTGGCACATTTTTTTGGGCCGCTACCCACACGGTTAGCTGTGTTGCTCATTCCACGAATGCATGATCCTTGTACCTCGTTGTAAAGGTGACTAATCAGGCTTTCCAACGATATAAAATACAATACCAATTGGTATTATTAAAGGGGAGGAATAATCGACCGAAATAACGTTTCCAAACTTTTTTTGAGGAGTTTATATACAGTCAAGCTGGAAAGTCTGCACACCCCTTTCACCTTCTCCACGTTTTATTACGTTACAGACATATTCTACAATAGATTGAGTTAATTTTTTGTCTCAAAATTCTATACAAAATAGCCCATAATGACAAAGTGAAAACAGCACATTTGTGCTAATTTATTAAAAATCAAAATGTAAAATATCATATGTACACAAGTGTGCACACCCTTTGATATGACACCCAAAAGTGAGCTGAGGTGCATTTTGTTTCCACTGATACTGCTTGAGATGTTTCTACAACTTAATTGGAGTCCACCTGTGATAAATTCAATTGATTGGACATGATTGGGGATTACCAGCACCTGCCTATATAAGGTCCCACAGTTGACAGTGCATGTCAGAGCAAACTCCAAGCCATGGGGTCAAAGGAATTATCTGCAGACCTCAGAAACAGGATTGTGTCAAGGCATAGATCTGGAGAAGGGTATAGAAAAATCTCTGCAGCTTTACAGGTCCCAAAGAGCACAGTGGCCACCATCATTCATAAATGGAAGAAGTTTGGAACCACCAAGAATCTTCCTAGACCTGGCTGCCCGGCCAAACTGAGCAATCGGGGAAGACAGGCCTTGGCCAGGGAGGTGAGCAGGAACCCGAGGGTTTCTCTGACAGAGCTCCAGCGTATCCTTGTGGAGATGGGAGAACCTTTCAGAAGATCAACCATCCAGGCAGCACTCCACCAGTCAGGCCTTTATGATAGAGTGGCCGGACGGAAGCCCCTCCTTAGTAAAAGGCACATCACAGCCCGCTTGGAGTTTGCCAAAAGGCACCTAGAGGACTCTCAAACCATGAGAATCAAGATTCTCTGGTCTGATGAAACCAAAATTGAACTTTTTGGCCGGAATATCAAGCGTCACGTCTGGAGGAAACCAGGCACCGCTCATCACCTGGCTAATACCATCCCTACAGTGAAGCATGGCGGTGGCAGCATCATGATGTGGGGATGTTTTTCAGCAGCGGGAACGGGGCGACTAGTCCTGATAGAGGGAATGATTAATGCAGCTAAGTACGCCAAGATCCTTGAAGAAAACCTGCTCCAGAGCGCTCTGGACCTCAGACTGGGGCGAAGGTTTACCTTCCAACATGACAACAACCCGAAGCACACAGCCAAGAGAACAAAGGAGTGGCTTCGGAGAAAGTCTGTGCATGTCCTTGAGTGTAATCGCTGCCAAAGGTGCAGCAACCAAGTATTAGGCTAAGGGTGTGTACAGATATGTAACCCCTAAATAACCTATTTTTGTCAGTAAAATAAAATTGCATATTTTCTAAAAACCTGTTTTCACTTTGTCATTATTGGCTATTGTGTGTAGATGTTTGAGGCAAAAAATTAACTCAATCTATTGTAGTATAAGTCTGTAACATAATAAAACGTGGAGAAGGTGAAAGGGGTGTGCAGACTTTCCGGCTTGACTGTATTTAAGAAAATGCATTTAATATCTTCAAACACATTAATTAACATCACTTTATTCAATTGGTTTAACTGTAATTCTAGTCGCGCCACCTGATTTTTCAAACTCAATTCAAATTTAACAGGAATTAACTTGGACACCTATATACATTTTTGTCCTTGAACTCAAGGTTATTCATATATTTTTTCAATCAAATACACATTTTCTGAATAAAAACAAATTTTCATAGTTTTCCAGGGGTCATACCACCTGACATGGTAAGTTGAACCAACCTCACCATTACTCAAAAACGTCAAATTATGTAATATTTGTGGGAGAGTTACTAACCTTGTTACTGCATGACAGGGGTCCTGTGGGGTCTTCTGTGTGATGTCACACCCTGTTGCATCGTTTTCTTACAGGCACAGTACATAAAAGGATGTTTTTATGTTGGTCGCCCCCCCCTGACATTTGGAGAAGTCAATTTCTCAGACAAAGTTTTTTAAGTAATAGAATAGTTTTGAAATAGGACTGTTAAACTACTTTCCGTCATTTATAAGCAATCTAACATAAAATCATGCCAAACTATTTGATTAGGAATTTTATTGAGAAAATTATCCTTTTTATTGCAGTTTTGTCCTCTGTATATATGTTCGGACGGTTGCACCACCTGACATTTTGGGACTTTAGACCACCAAAACTCAAAAAATAAATTGCATTTCAATAAAATGCGAAGGGTTTCTCATAAAGGAGATATTGTAGTGCAATTTGATATATAACATGTTTTTTTTATTATTGGTTTTAGGAAAGTAATGAATTTGGACGCAAAAAAATCACGTCATGTCATTGACCCAGTTACTGGATATAAAAGTAACTAAAGATGAGAGATAATGGGGATGTTTCTTTAGTAGAGCCTTATAGATAAACTAAATGGAATGTAGTTCCCTTCTCTTAATTAAAGAGGACCATCCAACCCGTTGTGTTTGGAACGGAAATGAGCATACACAGGGGGCCCCCAGGACCGAGGTTGTGTTTGGAACGGAAATGAGCATACACAGGGGGCCCCCAGGACCGAGGTTGTGTTTGGAAGGGAAATGAGCATACACAGGGGGCCCCCAGGACCGAGGCTGTGAACCACTGCCATACGGCACCTCATATTTACAGGGCCCTATTCCTCGTAGCTGGCTAACTGCTCGGAGTAAAACCGGAACAGTCATGTCAAGTCAAACTATATTTGTATCGCACATTTCATACACATAGCATTACAATGTGCTTTACGTGGCAAAAGGGTAAAAACAAACAATAGATAAAATAAGTAGATAGATAAAAATAAATAAAAATTGAAGGCACATATACACTGAACAAAAATATAAACGCAACACTCGCCAATTTCAAAGATTTTTTTGAGTTCCAATAGTAATAAACGTTAATCAGTCAACTGAAATAGATTCATTAGGGACTTATTTATTGATTTCATGTGATTGGGGATACAGATAATGATTTGTTGGTCACAGATTCCCCCAAAAAAGAAGGATAGAATATCAATCAGTATCTTGTGTGACAACCATTTGCCTCATGCAACGCGACACATCTCCTCTGCATAGAATTGATCAGATTGTTGATTGTAGCCTGTGGAATGTTGTCCCACTCCTGTTCAATAGCTGTATGAAGTTGTTGGATATTCGTGGGAACTGGAACACGCTGTCATATGCACCGGTCCAGAGCATCCCAAACATGCTCAATGGGTGACATGTCTGGTGAGTATGCAGGCCATGGAAGAACTGGGACATTTTCAGCTTCCAGGAATTGTGTACAGATCCTTGTGACATGGGGCCGTGTCATGCTGGAAATAGGCACGACAATAGGCCTCAGGATCTCATCACGGTATCTCTATTGCCATGGATACAATGCACTTGAGTTCGCTGCCCGTAGGATATGCCTGCCCATACCAACACCCAACCACCACCATGGGCCACTCTGTTCACAACGTTGACATCAGTAAACCACTCACCCACGCAACGCCATACACGCTGCCTGCCATCTGCCCTGTACAGTTGAAACCGCGATTCATCAGTGAAGAGGACCTTTCTCCAGTGTGCCAGTGGCCATTGAAGGTGAGCTCTTGCCCACTCACGTCGAACTGCAGTCAAATCAAGACCCCGGTGAGGACGTTGAGCACGCAGATGAGCTTCCCTGAGGCGATTTCTGACAGTTTGTGCAGAAATTCTTCGGTTGTGTAAACCATCAGCTGTCCGTGTGGCTGGTCTCAGACGACCCCGCAGGTGAAGAATTGGGATGTGGCGGTCCTGGGCTGGCACGGTCACACGTGGTCTGCGGTTGTGAGGCCGGTTGGACGAACTTCCAAAATCTCTGAAGTGATGCTGGAGACAGCTTATGGTGGAGAAATGTACAGCTGTACAGGACATTCCTGCAGTCAGCATGCCAATTGCACGATCTCTTAAATCTTGAGGCATCTGTGGCATGGTGTTGTACAACAAACGGCCTTTCATTGACCCCATCATAAGAAGCACCTGTGTAGTGATCATGGCTTTGAATCAGCATCTTGATATGCCGCACCTCTGCAGGAGATGGATTATCTTGACAAAGGAGAAATGCTAGCCAACAGTGATGTAAACAAATTTGTGGGCAAAATTTGAGAGAAATAAGATCTTTGTGTGCATCAAAAAAAATCTTTGATATCTTATTTCAACGCATAAAAAATTGCAGCAAAAATAAAAGTGTTGCGTTTATATTTTTGTTCAGTATACTGTACCTACGACTATCATACAAACACATGGACTAAAAGACAGCAAGGAGGACATAAACTAATCACAGGCTATTGAAAAGAGAAATGCTTTCAGCCTAGTGTTTTTGCTAGGTCCATATTTGGGGGGTTTCTGGGTTTTACTGCACGGTTAGCCAGCTGAGTTGTCCACATACGAGGAACGGGGCCCAGGACAGCTTCTAACCTCTACGTCCCACATTTGGGAGATTGCGCGATGAGGTTGTGCTCATTCTTGGCATGCCCCCCTAGTGGTGGAATGAAATACCTACCTTTCTAAGAACAGCAGTCACTCCATCTTGTTGCAATAAACCTGGGCCGTGTCCGAATCAGCGCTCTTCCTCACTGTTGAGTAGCCTTGGTGAGTAGACAGGGCGAGAAAGTCATAGTGTAGGCAGTATACTTCAAACACCCGGATGACACAATTACTTCCAGGGTTTCGCTGAGTACATTCAAGAGCACACTTTTCAAGAAGTACACAAACATTTTGGTTGCATAAATATGACGTGTGGCTTCGTTTTCCTTCGAATACAACAAAAACAACACGTGACATGGCAGCGCAAAAGTGGGGCGCAGGGTTGCCAGATCTTGTAAGACTTTCCAGCCAAATGGCGACTCAAAACCAGCCCAAATTATAGGCTATTTTTAACCGAAACCAACGTATTTTACGCTCTGATTCGGACACAGTGCACTGTACGCAGGAGACAGGGCGCAGTAGATAGGGCTCTGATTCAGACACAGTGTACTGTACGCAGGAGACAGGGCGCAGTAGATAGGGCTCTGATTTGGGCACAGTGTACTGTACGCAGGAGACAGGGCGCAGTAGATAGGGCTCTGATTCGGACACAGTGTACTGTACGCAGGAGACAGGGCGCAGTAGATAGGGCTCTGATTCGGACACAGCCCTGGCTTCATTAGACTCCTCAAACTGTCATAAACAGGTGTAAACAAAGACCTGAAGCATAACATTCATTTCTATTAATTTATTATTTGGCAATATTAGTTGCCCACACATATTAATTTATGTTCAAGATTTATATAACCATTTATATACTTTAAGGGTTTGTGCAACTACATAAGATGGGGCTAAGATGCCTGTAGTTGTATGCTACAATAAAGTATATTGTATTAGAGAACAGCTCGTTTTCTATTTGTTTTCTATATTGTAGCTTCTCATACATACATGTATGTCACCAGATAAGTCTCCTAATTAAAAATAATGTAAAAGTTTAAGGCAGAAGTATTTTTAAAAATATATGTATATTTTATGACATGTGGCAGATAAAAAAATAAATAAAATACATTTACCCGACAAAAAGGCCTTCAGACAGTTCTTTTGGGTACCTGCACCCAGTAGACTTTCAGGTTGAATGAGTTTTGATTGATGGGATACTATTTGTCAATGACAAAGCTTGGAAGCAATCATTGTGGCCCTAAAATGTTAAAATTCACACGCACACGCACAAAACTGTGACCACACAGGTAAATCCAGGTATGTACTTATTTGTTTATTATTCATTATTTTAAGGCCACTCTGAACTTGAAAAAGATAAAATCACATTGTCCTACTAAACATTTTTGAAAGCACCGCCCTTCGAACGGGATCACCCTTTTGGAAGCCAAACTCAAAACTGCACATCCCAGTGAACATGAAGATCTATTACCATGGCAACGAGCCTCAGCTAGGACTTGTGGGTAAGGGTTTAAGCAATTATTCGCCATGACTATTCACATCAGACACATCCCATCACCCCACCCCCATGGTGGTAACTGGTCTCTGTCATATACTCTTGTAAGGGCATTTCCTGTTCCTAGACAATTGTATTATGTGGTCACGGACTATAGTGAAATCGGGGAGTTAGTGCAATTTCCTTCATATCATAATAACCATGTTTTACATTATTCTGTTACCCCCAAAGTGATGGCTGGTTCTGTTACCCCCGTAGTGATGGCCGGTTCCGTTACCCCCGTAGTGATGGCTGGTTCTGTTACCTCCGTAGTGATGGCCGGTTCTGTTACCCCCGTAGTGACGGCCGGTTCTGTTACCCCCGTAGTGATGGCCGGTTCTGTTACCCCCGTAGTGATGGCCGGTTCTGTTACCCCCGTAGTGATGGCCGGTTCTGTTACCCCATAGTGATGGCCGGTTCTGTTACCCCCGTAGTGATGGCTGGTTTTGGTTACCCCATAGTGATGGCTGGTTCTGTTACCCCCGAAGTGATGGCCAGTTCTGTTACCCCCGAAGTGATGGCCAGTTCTGTTACCCCCGAAGTGATGGCCAGTTCTGTTACCCCCGTAGTGATGGCCGGTTCTGTTACCCCCGTAGTGATGGCTGGTTCTGTTACCCCCGTAGTGATGGCCGGTTCTGTTACCCCCGTAGTGATGGCCAGTTCTGTTACCCCCGTAGTGCTGGCCGGTTCTGTTACCCCCGTAGTGATGGCCGGTTCGGTTACCCCCGTAGTGATGGCCGGTTCGGTTACCCCCGTGGGTAATGGCTGGTTTCTGTTTCTATGGTGATGACCCTTCCTTTAAAACAGGCCTATGTTGGGTACTGCTGACTGGACTCACACCAATGTTCCTCCACTCCCCCACTACCACTCCTCTCCTACCCAGAAGGATGCAAAACTGCCTGAATGTTTTGAGTAAAAGTAATTGCATGTACAGCATACAATGTACCTGACATTGCGGTTTGCGTCGAGACCTATTTTTATAGTCTATGGTCGAGACATTAATTAATATGTAACCCTTAATACGTAATTAAGATGTAATCAGCAACATTAGATTAAAACACAAAGATCCGTTTCCGGGGCACGGAGGAGAGGAGGTGGTAGTGGAGGAGAGGAGGGTGCATTTTTCGAGTATTGGGACGCAGCCTGTGAGACCTGCTCCACAGGAAGCTAGCCACAGCACATACAGAAACACTTCCTGTGTTACACAGGTGTCTGCAGGTGGTCCAATCTCAGCTCAGGTGGACAGGAGCCTGTGTTGGGCACAGGAGGAGACCCAAACAGCAGCATCCGTACGACTGGACAGAGGGCTCCCTGGTGATCAGTCACAGTGCTAACATATGCTAACGCGCTAACGCACGCACGCACGCAAGCAATTGCTCACTGGCTCACTCACTAGGCTCCCAACTTGGTCACTCGGTCGCTCACTGGTTTGTTCACTCGCTAGCTCGCTAGCTCCATAGCAGCATTGTGAAAAATTACCAGATTCCACAATAATAATAAAAAAAGTTAAAAAACACCTTGTCTGCCTGCCTAGCAGTCCAGGTCCAAGCCCAAGTGACCCCCACCAGGACACAGTCCATCACTGGCTTCAGACAGATGACCTTTGACCCTGAAGGAACACAGGAGATGCATAACCTTCTCCCGGAGACTGAATTTGCGCGGTACAACAGTAAACCACAGAATAACAAGCGCATTCCAAACAGGAGGCTTTTAACATGAACACTGATGTGAATAGTCAGTTTCGAAGGGCGGTGGATTTCTCATCTCGCTGCTTCCATTCAACAAAAGCAAATTACACAACACGTACAATCGGAGGTGGGGCTCCACTGGGAGGGGGCGGGGCTCCACTGGGAGGAGGTGGGGCTCCACTGGGAGGGGGTGGTAACTCTGATTAGCGTTGTGCAAAGCAGAGATCTGATCAAGGCCATAACGGTTACGTCATTCTGGAGCAACGGACATCGTCCGGCAAAATCATACTTTTCCCTCACAAAATTCTTTGACAGGGGGGTCTATTGAGAAAGCTCACTGAGCCATTTGCCCATACTTTTCTTCTGCTTGGCAGTTTTGTGCACGTTAAAAGTCTGTTTTTTTAAAACAAGTTTTCCAAAACGTCGACTTCTTTGGCCGAGCACTCTCCTGGAACGGCTTTCAGAATAGCGGACACCCCACCACATGGAATAAGTACAGTCTAAAAGATCAGGATTTTTATTCATTACAGTGATTTGATCAGGTGGCAAAAAAAAAAAAGAAAAAAAAAAAGAAAAATGGGACGAGGCCTGGCAGGTGTGTATGCTGTATGTACCACCCCTACCCCCCTTAACATGGGCCAGAACCTAAAGAGAGAGAGAGAGAGAGACAAACAAATACAGACTGAGAATTAAGGCAACCGAGGCGTAAACAGCAAAGCCCTCAAGCTGTGGATATGAAGAGTCCGTCTTCGTCCCTCCAAAGTCTTTGCATGTGAATCGTCCGTTAAAACGTCGCTGGGCGAGAGAGAGAGAGTTTGTGTGGAAGGGGAAGGGGAACGGCCAATGGAAATCCAGTTCCGCTGGGCCGCTGCGCCCCGCCCTGGGGGGTGGATGGGTAAAGAGAGCGCCCCCTCTTGAGGCTTTAAAGCAGAAAAGTAAGACGAGACTCAGGGATACGCTCCGGGGTGCAGCCTCTGTGCGTGCGCTCACTACCGCCCCCTCCTGGCCAATGCCGCAGCTGACGTGTTAGCAGATGTTACGATCGGGGGGAGGGAGACAGAGAGAGAGAGAAAGAAAGACAAAAAGGGTCCAGTCTCTCTGTACTGTATTATCTCATCCCACCCCATTTATAGTCTGCAGGTAAGGGGGTGCTGTTCAGCTCCCTACCCCTCCAGCCCTGCTCGGACAGGGTGGGTTTTTGGGCCTCAGTGTCCCTTCACGGGCAGTTTGACGGGCGGGGCGGGGGGCGCGGAGCCGGCGTGCCGCCGGGGGCCCGTCTCCGTGCCGATGTCGACGGTGATGTTGGTGTAGAGGGGGAGGTGCTCACGCCTCACGATCTTGTACTGCACCGTGTTCATGCCGTCCTGCTTCCAGGACTGGCGCGTCTTCGCCAGCATGTTGAACCTGCGGGGGGGGAAGAGAAGGCAGCCTCTAAAACCCTGCTCATCGGTACACTGCCCGTGTCCACAGACCCAGGGCCCTGAACCACCACACAACTGCTAAACCAGCTATTCGTTACCTGTAGAAATTTACCAAATTTACCAGACTTTTCTTCAACTACATAACATCCATTATCCTGTCCAAACACTGGACTAATGCAACTTGTAAGGCTGCATTCATTATCCCGTCCAAACACTGGACTAATGCAACCTGTAAGACTGCATCCATTATCCTGTCTAAACACTGGACTAATGTAACCTGTAAGACTGCATCCATTATCCCGTCCAAACACTGGACTAATGCAACCTGTAAGACTGCATCCATTATCCTGTCAAAACACTGGACTAATGTAACCTGTAAGACTGCATCCATTATCCCGTCCAAACACTGGACTAATGCAACCTGTAAGACTGCATCCATTATCCTGTCAAAACACTGGACTAATGCAACCTGTAAGACTGCATCCATTATCCTGTCAAAACACTGGACTAATGTAACCTGTAAGACTGCATCCATTATCCTGTCCAAACACTGGACTACTGTAACCTGTAAGACTGCATCCATTGTTCTGGGCTTTTCCCAGTTAAAGTGTCCATGTGCAGAAGGAGCTGTACCTCCGGGGGTTAATTTCGTTTCCCCGGTCAAGCTTGTGTTTGATCATCTTATAGCGCCCCACATTCAGCGCAGGGCGAGCGATCAGCATCCCGCCCAGAGACACCCTGAGAGAGAGAAAGAGAGGGAGAGAAAGAGAGAGAGAGAGGGAGGGAGGGGGAGGAGGGAGGGCGAGGGAGAGAAAAGCGTGAGAGAGAGTGTGAGAAAGCGAGGGAGTGAGAGAGAGAGCGAGAGAGAGAGAGCGCGGAGAGAGAGAGAGCGAGAGAGAGAGAGCGAGAGAGAGAAAGAGTGAGAGGGAGGGGAGACAGAAGAGAAGGAGAGTGAGAAAGAAAGAGAGAGGGAGAGGGAAGGAGGGGGAGGGAGAGAGAGAAGGAGGGAGAGAGAGAAAGCAAGGGAAGGTGAGAGGGGGAGAGAAGAGGAAAAAAAAACAACTGAGTTTTCCTCCAGAGACCTGCAGAAGTCGGTATTTGCTATGTTTAATGCACAAGCTGCATTTTAAACAGTATGGGCTGGATTAAGCCCAGTCCTAAACTAAAAACTTTTATCAATGGAGATCTTCACTGAATTTTTATCTTAGTCTAGGACTAGGCCTAATCCATGTCTGTAAAACCGGCCCTATATTTAGTATTTTGTGTGTTCCCCTGTGTGAGATATCTCCTCATAAGGAGCTCTCTCACACACTGAGCTAGCTCGCTCAATGCGCCACACCGCCCGGCCCTTACCGGATCCCGATGTCATCGTCCTCGCCCCCCCAGCCCCAGTAGTTGTTAGGGAATCCGTTCATCTTGAGGTAATGTCTCGGGGTCAGGGCCGATACTCCCCCAAAATAACTCTTATAGGGCAGCCTAGGGGGAGAGGGACAGACACACCAGTGTAAAAATACATGCTATTAATACACACAGCGCTCGCTCTGTCTGCACTACAGGATTACAGAGCAAGCAGAGGCAGATGCACATAGGGACCACCGTGACCTCTTTAAGAGCAGACCAGGAGAGATGTGAGCTTTTTACAGCAAGATGCAATAAGGACACTCTCGCGCGCGCAGAGCTAACTCCCACATATACACCCAAACGAACGCACACACGCACTCCTCACTCGCACGCACGCACGCACGCACGCACGCACGCACGCACACACGCACACACACACACACGAACGAACAAAGACACGCATACATGCACGCACTCCATCACATATGTTAACGAGCCAATTAGAAAGAAGAGAAGAGAACGCCTGCAGTGGAGCATGCTGGGAGTGGGACAGTCGGCCATGCTGTTATATAAAGCCTGCATCTCAAACACAATTTCCCAGCCTCCTACAGGAGAAATGTACAGGGATCTGGCAGTGAGCAGATTCAGGTTGCCAGACCAGCTCTGGGAAACCCTCTCCTAAGGGGTGTATGGAGACAGGGGAAGACAGACATACAGACGTAGACAGATAAATGTACATGCAAGAGAACGGACGTGCGGACAGACAGAGAGAAATACAGACATGGAGCAGACGGATTGATGTACAGAAAAGGACTGACACAGACAGACCAACTCAGACACAGACAAACACACAGACACTCAGACATAGCAGGCTACACACACAGACACAGAGACACACACACACACATATATACACGCACGCACACAGGAGATGTGTGAAAGCGAGACTGACTTGTAGCCAAACTTGTCCATAGCAATGGCGGCGTGTTTGGGGTGGGCGTCGCAGGTGTAGGTGTTGCGGTCGTCCTCGGGGATCAGGTCCACGTCGTGGAAGAACAGACACTCCCACTCCTCCTCCCGCATGGCCTCTCTGAAGCCCACGTTCATCAGCTTGGCCCGGTTAAAGGTGTAGTTCCCCGCCTTCACAGAGACCCACACAACAGGACAAACAGCACCACGGTTATTGCCATCATCACGCCCCAGGGGAAGATCACAGCGGGGGGCGGGGGGGGGGGGGGGGGGGGGTAGTGATCACGGAGCTGGAGGAGGTTAGTGATCGAGGTCCATGGGGGGCGCCTAACCCTAGAACAGGCCCGATCACGGCCATCATTACTGTGATCACACACACCATTAATACTCAAGGATCTCCAGCTGTAAGCACAAACATCAGCTGGGAGGTCAATGTTTATTTAGATTCATTCATAGGCCGCACGGTTAAAGGGTAATTTGACCAAGACCAGACATGGATCAACCAGCGCTGGTAAATAATGTTAAAAGTAGCCTATAAAGTAGCCTATACAGTTAGTCTGTCTGTTCTTTTTTACCTATATCCACTTAGACAGCGCTACCACAAATTAATATTTTAATATTCTCCATCATTCAGAACATTAGCATATGAAATGTACCATTGTAAGTAGGCTACTGTATGTTTTCAGTATTCTGGCTTTACCTAAAGTAGGCATATGTAGGGCTGGGTATTATTTGAAATTTTTTCCACACCGGTTCCAATACCGATACCTGGTGTTCGATACCGATGCCAAATCAATACTTTTTCGATACCTTTCTTTGCTGAGTGTTAACACATTTTTCAACAATATCCAAGAAACAATTTCTCATTTAACAAAATAAGCCAAAACTTCTTAAATGCTTCAGTGTTTAATGTTGTCAACTCCAATAGCTGTATAAAATCCAGTGTAAAATTAAGATTTACATCTATGATTTGGTACAATTTATTATTTAAATCAAGAAAAATCTGATCCAAGCAAAAAAAACAAGAAAGAGTCCGAAAGAGGTTCGATACCAAGCCCTAGGCACATGGTATTGTAACATCTTACTCAGTCACACAGGTTGGCCTACTGTAATATCGCACCCAGTTACGCAGAGTTGTGCAAAAATGTACACATATCATATTGGGGGTTTTCCTTAATATTTCTAAGCAAAATAACAGGGGAACTCTGGCCTAGGCTCTTCAAGCTACTCATATCAGAAATTCCGACAATAAGTAATTGGTAGAATTATTGGCAGGTAGAATTATTTTTGCAGTTTGGTAATGTAATCAGTATTAGACTACTTGCTGATTAATTATCTTAAAATCTGGGCATGGACATGAAATCTTCAAAATTCCCTGTCTAAAATAAGCACTAAAGGCCAGATGATTATTTTTTAATTCCCTTTGCTAATGTAAAGTGAGCATTTTATAAAGTCGCGGGTATCATCCAGTGGATCATAACCACTATGTTTAACGGCTCTGTCGCTAAAACTGAAGGAGTAATGATGGCCGTAAGTCAGCTTTAGATGGCCTAAAAACGTCCAAAGACAGAGAAAGCTTTGGAAACAAAAGGCTACGTTCGTCGGTTTGAATAGTAACTGACTTACTTGAGCTCTACAGGCAGTTGTGTCGGTTGGTCTACTCTTCATAAATGTAATTATTGTCATCCGTGTACATTTGCTGACTCAGTGTGAATCTGTTTTGCTCAAGTCACCTGTACCAGCTCTGAATGTCCTCTTTGGATGAGATTAAAGTATCTATCAATCTAATAACATGATATAGCCTAGAGGCCTATAGGCATCCAACAAAAAAAGGGTAATGGTTCGATTAAAGTTAGTTTAGCCACTGATGTGATTTGAACGATACAGACATGAGTCATGACCTTGCTACAACCACATCTCTACTCTCTGAAACAACCAGCGTTTTCACAAGACAACACAAAGTTGCTTAAAGGAAAAAAACACACCAAATCGTAGGCCTATTATCAATGACACCATGACAACAAAATAATTTTTTGTATCATTAAAACAACTCTGCAACACAAGAGTTTAGAAAGAGATGCAAAAGGCTTGTCTGACTGGATTGAAGTGGATAGAGGATTCTTGGCAGCTTTGAACAGCAAATGGTGCAGCAGTCTGCTTCCACCACCAGAGGGCAGTATTGATCCAACCTCTTCCCTCTAGCCCGCAATAATGCATTGAGGAAGTGGAACGGCCGTCATTGCGTTTCACGTGATACAGCTCTGTTAAAAGGCACAGTCCAAAGACAAACAGATGTTTGCTGTCAAACCAGGACATGTTGCTTTGTAGCTGGTAAGATTAGATTCTTTGAAAAAAGATCACAGAGAATATTTTAAAATAACTCATTAAACGCATCAAAAGCACCCCCATATTTAGTACGACTATAAAATATTATAAAAAGTCTTGGAGTCCATTTATGTAACCATGATTATGTAAATTCTGTTTATGCGTGACTTAACTGCTGATTGGTATGTGGTTTGTATTTCAGATTCTATGACAATAATCATATGCTTGAGCAACATTTACATCAGCGAGACACACATAAAAGCAGAAAGCAGTGCTTTGTAAATTATCTTTTACATTTAATTGAAAACAGTAAAAAGAAAAGATATTTAATGTTCTACCTTATCAACTTAGATTTTTGTAAATATACGCCAATTCCAAATTTGATGCCTGCAACACGTTCTAAAAAAGTTGGGACAGGGGCAAAAAAAATAAAAATAAAAAAAGACAGAAGTTTAAAAAAAGAAAAACACCCGTTTGGAACATTCCACAGGTGATGCTATCATGACTGGGTATAAAAGGATATCAAAAGACTCTTGATATCTTATTTTCAGGTACCCTTACAAGCAATACTATAAACTCTCTGCATTTGAATGGATCTCTATGGGAATTGGGGGGTGGGTCTAGATTCAGCTGTAAATTACAAGGGAACAGTATGGAACCAATGGTTGGCTAAATGGCTGTAAGTCATCAAGGGTCTGACGTATCAAACGAGCCTCAAACCATCACTCTCCTGCCAGATATGCAGTAGGTATGGATGGATCACTTTAAGGGTTGTTTCTCCTGACTCATTTTCCTACTGAACTCTATGGAAAAATAAGTCAGGAGAAACAACCCTTCATTAAATACTTCGAGTCAAAAAGTGATAACTGATGTAGTTAGGCTGGTGGGCAGAGCCGGGCAGTAATCTGGATTGTTATTGGTCATATTATTATTATTATATTTTTTCTTTAACGTTTGGGATTCTGGACAGTTGCAAAGGCTGTTGTTCCGAACAATTCATAGCGTATAACTTAATCGCAAATAGCGGAATCTCCCAGCACACCTTTTTTTGTAGTTTTTGACCCCCATTTTCATCCCCATTTTTTTGTGTTGAACAATGTTTTTGGGGCTGATGAGGATAAAATGGGTGAGGTTCGAGGGGAGCAGACGGACCTGGTGGATGATGTAGATGGCGTAGTTCAGCTGCTGTCTCTGGAGGAAAGGGTGCAGATAGTACAGAAGGAACTTCAGGTGGTGCTCCCTGCTTCTGTGGGGAATGATGACGGCGGTGCGGGTGGCGAGCCTCGCAGTTTGGGCGGCCGGGTAGCGCCCCCCCCTGACCACCAGTGGGTTCTTCCGCTCCACCTCCGCGAGGGTCAGGGCCAGAGGGGAAGGTGACGTGGATCGGACCACCTGGAGAGAGGGAGGGGGGGGTTTGGGTTTGAGTTAGAAGGGAGCAACCAGACGGGCAGGAACCGCCGCTACCGCTGTCACACTGGGAGCTCATCTTTCAGCGCTGCCCATACACCTGAAATCCAGCGCTGCCTATTCTAGTTTGACAAGTTTCAAAAATAACAAGAGCACAAGGGGGGGGGAGGAGCCCCAACTATCCTGACAGAAGCATCTGCCATCTTTAAACCATGGCCCCGTCCCAGATTAACCCCTCCCTGCCATCTGATCAAGTGATTCAGGCAAAGATAGTACTTTCAATTACTGTGGTGGTACGGATTTAGGATTAGCGGTTGTCCAGATACGTGGTCATGTGACTAAAAACGGGGGGGGGGGGTGGGGGGGTTAAACTGAATTGCCTTGTTGACATGTATTGGAGAAAAAGACAATATAGAAGGAGAGAGAGGTAGAGGAATGAAAGAAAGAGGGAGGAAGCAGGGGGTAAACGCATCATGTAACCAGGAAGGGTTTTTGGTTCCAGGCCTGCCCAGAATGTCCCAGTAAAGAAGCGATTTTTTTTATCTGGTTGCGTAATACCACCTTGTCGCCGGGCAGACTGGAGCTCAGGCACACTGTACGTGATTGGAAGAGGCCTGCTGATTGTGTTTTTGTTGGACTCCTGCAGGTACAGTACCCCTGGCTGCAAGGCTGTTCTAAAAGCATCAAGAGGTCAACAAACCCTCTCGCTCCCTACAGCATGCCAGCTGTTAAGGCAGGAGATTATTTTTTATTAATCCCATCGGTTATCTCCAGTATTTGTGCTCTTCGCTCAAACGTGAGTAAACCTTTGTTCTGTAGGTCAGGAGCAGACCCTGCGCAGTCACTTTATCACTGCGCAGTCACTACATTACAGTACACTCACTACATCACTGCACAGTCACAACATTACAGTACAATCACTACATCACTGCACAGTCACAACATTACAGTACACTCACTACATCACTGCACAGTCACAACATTACAGTACAATCACTACATCACTGCACAGTCACAACATTACAGTACACTCACTACATCACTGCACAGTCACTACATTACAGTACACTCACTACATCAATGCACAGTCACAACATTATAGTACACTCACTACATCACTGCACAGTCACAACATTACAGTACACTCACTACATCACTGCACAGTCACTACATTACAGTACACTCACTTTATCACTGCACAGTCACTACATTACAGTACACTCACTACATCACTGCACAGTCACTATATTACAGTACACTCACTACATCACTGCACAGTCACAACATTACAGTACACTCACTACATCACTGCACAGTCAACATTACAGTACACTCACTACATCACTGCACAGTCACAACATTACAGTACACTCACTGCATCACTGCACGGTCACTGGATCACTGCACAGTCACTACATTACAGTACACTCACTACATCACTGCACAGTCCACAACATTACAGTACACTCACTACATCACTGCACAGTCACAACATTACAGTACACTCACTACATCACTGCACAGTCACTACATTATAGTACACTCACTACATCACTGCACAGTCACTAATAATTACAGTACAGGGGGGTAAACGCATCATGTAACCAGGAAGGGTTTTTGGTTCCAGGCCTGCCCAGAATGTCCCAGTAAAGAAGCGATTTTTTTTTATCTGGTTGCGTAATACCACCTTGTCGCCGGGCAGACTGGAGCTCAGGCACACTGTACGTGATTGGAAGAGGCCTGCTGATTGTGTTTTTGTTGGACTCCTGCAGGTACAGTACCCCTGGCTGCAAGGCTGTTCTAAAAGCATCAAGAGGTCAACAAACCCTCTCGCTCCCTACAGCATGCCAGCTGTTAAGGCAGGAGATTATTTTTTATTAATCCCATCGGTTATCTCCAGTATTTGTGCTCTTCGCTCAAACGTGAGTAAACCTTTGTTCTGTAGGTCAGGAGCAGACCTGCGCAGTCACTTTATCACTGCGCAGTCACTACATTACAGTACACTCACTACATCACTGCACAGTCACAACATTACAGTACAATCACTACATCACTGCACAGTCACAACATTACAGTACACTCACTACATCACTGCACAGTCACTACATTACAGTACACTCACTACATCAATGCACAGTCACAACATTATAGTACACTCACTACATCACTGCACAGTCACAACATTACAGTACACTCACTACATCACTGCACAGTCACTACATTACAGTACACTCACTTTATCACTGCACAGTCACTACATTACAGTACACTCACTACATCACTGCACAGTCACAACATTACAGTACACTCACTTTATCACTGCACAGTCACTATATTACAGTACACTCACTACATCACTGCACAGTCACAACATTACAGTACACTCACTACATCACTGCACAGTCAACATTACAGTACACTCACTACATCACTACACAGTCACAACATTACAGTACACTCACTGCATCACTGCACGGTCACTGGATCACTGCACAGTCACTACATTACAGTACACTCACTACATCACTGCACAGTCACAACATTACAGTACACTCACTACATCACTGCACAGTCACAACATTACAGTACACTCACTACATCACTGCACAGTCACTACATTATAGTACACTCACTACATCACTGCACAGTCACTATATTACAGTACACTCACTACATCACTGCAGTCAAAACATTACAGTACACTCACTTTATCACTGCAGTGTCACTATATTACAGTACACTCACTACATCACTGCACAGTCACAACATTACAGTGCACTCACTGCATCACTGCACGGTCACTGGATCACTGCACAGTCACTACATTACAGTACACTCACTACATCACTGCACAGTCACAACATTATAGTACACTCACTACATCACTGCACAGTCACAACATTACAGTACACTCACTACATCACTGCACAGTCACTATATTACAGTACACTCACTACATCACTGCACAGTCACAACATTACAGTACACTCACTACATCACTGCACAGTCAACATTACAGTACACTCACTACATCACTGCACAGTCACAACATTACAGTACACTCACTACATCACTGCACAGTCTACATTACAGTACACTCACTACATCACTACACAGTCACAACATTACAGTACACTCACTACATCACTGCACGGTCACTGGATCACTGCACAGTCACTACATTACAGTACACTCACTACATCACTGCACAGTCACAACATTACAGTACACTCACTACATCACTGCACGGTCACTGGATCAATGCACAGTGACAAACAGCCCTGTGCCACTCTGAGGGGGCTGGATTCAGTAGTCACTCACTTGTCAACTCCAATCAGGAACTGGGCTTATCACCAAAAGGTTGCAGGTTTGATGCCCATGTAGGACACTGCCCTTGCACCCTTAAGCAAGGTACTTAACCTGAATTACTTTGGCATACAGTATCCAGTTGTATAATTGGACACTTACGTAAAAACATGCAATCTGGAGAAGAGGGTCTGCTAAACACCTGTAATGTAATGCACTGAAAAGCCACCGCTGGACTTGTATCGTCTCTCTTTATGTGTCTCTGTGTGTGTCTCTGTGTGTGTCTGTGTATGTGTCTCTGTGTATTTGTCTCAGTCCTGTGTGGAAGCTGGCTTGCGAAAGGTCTGAAACCTGACACCACAGGAGAACAAAGCGAGTGCGCTGTGCACCAGCTAGCGGTTAAGCGGCGTGCGCTCCCCAGCAGAGCAGAGCGTCGTCCCCAGACCACAGCCTGCCGCACGGCGAGATCATTCTCTCTGTGCACGGGCACTGCTTTCAGTACATCCAGACGCGCACACGCAACGTCTACAAACAAGAACGGCAAACACAGCTGTCGAAGCCTGCTTGAAGCATGGTTGTTAATGCTGTATGCTATAAGTATGAGCTTGCATTTGCATTGCGGTCAGGAAGTGTAGTTGACTAGTAACATTGCTAAAGATAAAATGGCTTGTTTGCTGGCTAACAACCAAAAGGTATAATTTCATCTGGAGGCTAAACTCAAAAAAAAAAAAAAAGGCAGCCTGTTTTGTAAAGAATTATTTTAGGGGGAAAGGTAACAGCCACCTTAATGCCAGAGTTGAGGGCTGGAGAGGTCAGGGCAGTGCCTATCAGAAGCACATTAAACAACAGAAGATGCTGTCTTTTGCTCTTAATGAAGCCTAACATATTATGTTTCCATTAAGTGCATTCAAAGCCGTACCCGTGGATCAAAGCCGTACCCGTGGATCAAAGCCGTACCCGTGGGGGGTAGTCACAACAGCTGGCCAAAAAACAGTTGGCGTTCAGCCCGATTTTCTGATGCGATTTTACACCAGCTGCATCAGCTAAGCTTAGCGGACATGTTTGTCTCCGTTATGTAATAATAGTTTTTAACAGACGGAATGGCAGGACGGACCCCGGGGCCATGCCTGTAACCATAGAACTGTACAAGTTTGTATTGTTCTGTGACTGTAACCCACACGAGGAGCTGAAGTAATGGTCACCCTGGAGACAGAGCAACATCGCGTAATTTCTACTCATCCGGACTATACAACTACAGTTTACCTTCTGCTTCCTTCTGCTTCTGCTTTAATTCAATCTTTAACTGGCTTATTTCCGCAGACTAATGTCAACGTTTATTGCTTTTGAGGAAGAAACTTCCATGCAACGTTCATTAAAACTGATGCTACTGCTGTGCTTCTGAATGCCAAGCCAAAAAAAAAAAAAACACAGACCGTGTTTGAATATGAAAATGATTTAACATCATGTGACATCATTCAGAAAGCACACCGCAGAGGTGAAAAGGTTCTACGGAAAGATATAGGCTTGGTGGACTGAAGGGTGGA
>CM056399.1:3075549-3140549 GCA_029718625.1 Synaphobranchus kaupii
ACCTTGATTATATTCTTTACCATGCTCCCAATTAAATTTGTGAGCTGGAACATTCGTGGCAAAAAAGGCAAAAAAGTAGAGTGCTAAATCACCTAATCAAGTTAGAATCAGATATATGCCAACTTCAAGAAACCCACCTATCACACGCAGAGCACCAGAAATAAAAAACAACACATTTCAATCAAATCTCTGCAACATACAACTCAAGACAAAGAGGCGTATCCACCCTGATCAACAAAAAAAAACGTTCACCCATAACACTATGATCACAGATCCGGAGGGAAGATTCATTATCATTAACGCTTCCATCAATAACTTCAACATCACCATTGCAAACATCTACGGCCCGAACAGTGATGATCCTTCCTTTTTTCACACATTCTTCACCCATCTCAGCGATTTCACCAACTCAACAATAATAATTGGGGGTGACCTCAACCCAGTTATCAACCCAACACTAGATAGATCAAGCACTGCAGGTACATTAAGAAATTAGCATTCCACTGAAACGCAAAACAGTACATGAATGAATTTGGCATTGGTGATAGTTGGCGCTTACATCACTTAACAACAAAAGAATATACATACTTTTCACCACTTGGATCACTGCAAGGGTTATTTCTCTGGACTCATTTTCCTATAGAACTCTATGGGGAAAAAAGTCAGGAGAAACAACCCTTAAAGTGATCCATCCACATCTACTCCATATCTGGCAACGGAGTGATGGTTTGGGGCTCATTTGATAGCTCAGACCCTTGATAACTTACAGCCATTTAGCCAGCCATGTGTTCCATACTGTACCAGTGTAATTTACAGCTGAATCTAGTCTCACCCCCCAATTTCCATAGAGATCCATTCAAATGCAGAGAGGTTATAGTATCGCTTGTAACAGTACCTGAAAATAAGATATCGCCAGTTTTTTGATGTTAATGGTCACAGACTTCAGGAAGTAACAGCATGTAAAGGATATGCGACCAAATATGAAATATGATACTTTAAAAATACGTTAAAGCAAAGGGTATGAATACTTATGTAAATGAGAAATTTTTGTTTTTTATTTTTAATAAATTTGCAAAAATCTCAAAAAAACTTTTTTCACATTGTCATTATGGGGTGTTGTGTGTAGAATTTTGAGGGAAAAAATGAATTTAATCAATTTTGGAATAAGGCTGTAACAGAACAAAATGTGGAAAAAGTGAAGCGCTGTGAATACTTTCCGGATGCACTGTACCTTGATTATATTCTTTAACCATGCTCCCAATTAAATTTGTGAGCTGTAACATTCGTGGCATTGGAACCCAGGCAAAAAAGAATAAAGTGCTGAATCACCTAATCAAGTTAGAATCAGATATATGCCAACTTCAAGAAACCCACACGCAGAAAATCACACTCAGAGCACCAGAAATTAAAAACAACACATTTCAATCAAATCTTCTCTGCAACATACAACTCAAGACAAAGAGGCGTGTCCATCCTGATTAACAAAAAAATATCGTTGACCCATAACACTATTATCACAGATCCGGAGGGAAGATTCATTATCATTAACGCTTCCATCAATAACTTCACCATCACCATTGCAAACATCTACGGCCCGAACAGTGATGATCCTTCCTTTTTTCACACATTCTTCACCCATCTCAGCGATTTCACCAACTCAACAATAATAATTGGGGGTGACCTCAACACAGTTATCAACCCAACACTAGACAGATCAAGCACTGCAGGTACATTAAGAAATTGGCATTCCACTGAAACGCTAAAACAGTACATGAATGAATTTGGCATTGGTGATAGTTGGCGCTTACATCACTTAACAACAAAAGAATATACATACTTTTCACCACTTTGTCATTCATTTTCCCGTATTGATTATTTTCTCACTAGCAACTCAATTATACCTAATATTACCAATACAAGTGACCATGCCCCAATCTCTTTAGAATTAAACAACAACCAATTCCAGAAACGAACCAGTAGATGGCGCTTCAACACATCCGTACTCAAAGACACAGAATTTGACAGCTTCCTGAAGAGAGAGTGGGCAGTCTTCATGGAAATAAATGATTCTCCAACACTTCTATGGGAAACAGCAAAAGCAGTTTTAAGAGGGAAAATAATATCATATTCATCATACAAGAAAAAACAAGAAATGGAACTGGAAAATAACTTGGAACAAAAAATCAAAGAACTTGACAACACTTCTGCACATAACCCCACAACAGAAAATTTGAATTTTACTCAGAAAACATCAATTTAAATTAAATGACATAATATATAAGAAAACATAATTTCTTATACAAAGACTTAAACATAATAATTTTGAATACAATAACAAATCAGGTAAATATCTTGCCAACCAATTAAAACAAAGAAAAGAAAAGTCTGTCATAAAGAAAAAATCCCAGTCATAAATAATTCAGCAGGGAAGTGAATGTACTTACCACAGGACATAAACGATACCTTCAGATCATTTTACAATACATTATACACCTCAGACATTGAACCAGACCTGACAGACATCAACTCTTTTCTAAATAATGTCGACCTCCCAAAATTAACTAAAGACTTATAGCAGACTCATTAGACAGACCTTTAACCTCAGATTAATTCCATAAGGCACTCAATCAAATACCCAATAACAAAGCTCCAGGCCCCGGTGGCTTCCCTGCTGAATTCTTTAAGCACTTCTGGCAAACCATTTCTCCGCTATTAATCAGAATGACACTGGAAATCAAACATACCTCTAAAATTCTGCCACATATGAACACCGCTAACATATCAATACTATTAAAACCAGATAAAGACCCTACCCTTCCATCTAGCTATCAGCCTCTATCTTTAATTAACACAGACATAAAAATTATCAGTAAAGCCCTAGCCATAAGAATTTAAACAGTTACTCTACTTATAATACACCCTGATCAAACTGGATTCATTAAAGGAAGACATTCATATAATAACACACGCAGATTATTCAACCTAATACAACATACAACACAAGAACAAGCAGATACAATCATTGTCTGATTAGACGCAGAAAAATCATTTGACAAAGTTAACTGGACATTTTTATTGGTAACACTTAAAAAATTTGGTTTCGGGGAATCATTTATTAACTGGATAAGGGTACTATATAACTCTCCAATGTCCACAGTTACAACTAACGGACTAACATCACAAGGGTTCACACTGCACAGGGGGACCAGGCAAGGGTGCCCACTCTCTCCATCCCTATTTGCCATCTTCATCGAACCCATTGCTGCTGCAATCCATCAGAACAATCATATCAGAGGAATCCAAACCCTGAACACATACCACAAAATCAGCTTATACGCTGATGATGTCCTATTGTACCTACAAATTCCATCGATTTCCCTGCAAGAAGCCATCGAATTGATAAACACATTCTCAAAAATTTCAAACTACACCATAAATTCTTTTTCTTTTCTTTTGGCAACATCAGATATCTGGGTATTAACATTTCCCCCAAGCTGTCAGATCTGGTTCATCTAAACTTCAACACACTATTCAAAACAATAGAAGATGACTTACGCAGATGGACTAACATACCACTATCACTTATAGGCAGAATAGCAACAATAAAAATGACAATACTGTCTAATATTACTTTTCATTTCTCAATGATCCCTATTCATTCATCAAATGCACCCTCCTTTCCTCCACTACCACCTCCTCTCCTCCGTGCCCCAGAAACCGATCTTTGTGTTTTAATCTAATGTTGCTGATTGCATCTTAATTACGTATTAATGGTTACATATTAATTAATGTCTCGACGCAAACCGCAATGTCAGGTACATTGTATACTGTACATGTAACTACTTGTAATCGAAACGTTCAGGCAGTTTTGCATACTTCCGAGTAGGAGAGGAGTGGAGGAATGGAGGTGGGGAGTGAAGAATATTGGGATGCACCCAGATAATGATGGGGAAGGGGAGGTCTTCTGGAAGGGATAATAATAATAATAATAATAATAACTTTATTTGTATAGCACTTTTCATACAAAGCATGCAGCTCAAAGGGCTTTCACATTCCAGCACAGAACAGAAAATAAAAATACTGGTTGGGCCCACAAGACAAATACCTCAACAGTGGGGTGGCAGTGTAGTATAATGGTTAAGGAACTGGCCTTGGAACCAAAGTTGCAGGTTCGATTCCCAGGTAGGACACTGCCGTTGTACCCTTGAGCAAGGTACTTAACCTGAACAGCTTCAGTATATATCCAGTACACTGCCGTTGTACCCTTGAGCAAGGTACTTAACCTGAACAGCTTCAGTATATATCCAGTACACTGCCGTTGTACCCTTGAGCAAGGTACTTAACCTGAACGTATCCAGTACACTGCCGTTGTACCCTTGAGCAAGGTACTTAACCTGAACAGTTTCAGTATATATCAAGTACACTGCCGTTGTACCCTTGAGCAAGGTACTTAACCTGAATCACTTCAGTATATATCCAGTACACTGCTGTTGTACCCTTGAGCAAGGTACTTAACCTGAACAGCTTCAGTATATATCCAGTACACTGCCGTTGTGCCCTTGAGCAAGGTACTTAACCTGAACGGCTTCAGTATATATCCAGTACACTGCCGTTGTACCCTTGAGCAAGATACTTAACCTGCATCACTTCAGTATATATCCAGCTGTCTAAATGGATAATATGTAAAAAATTAATAAATAAGTTGTGTAAGTCGCTCAGTAATATTTCACCCAACTCAGGGCAGATATAGTGGAGGACCTCTTCTCTCATAACCAAGTGTCAAAGGTTTGAGACGTTCTAAAATTGGCAAGAAAATCCTATTCAAAATTTCACCTTTTTCAGTAAATTTACATTGGATTACATAGAAAGTTTGAAGAGGGATTATTTGAAAATGCTACAGTAATATTTCACCCAACTCGAATCAGAGGTGGTGGAGGACCTCTTCTCTCATACCCAAGTGTCAAAAGTTTGAGACATTCTAAAATTGGCAGAAAATTTACCTTTTTCAGTAGATATACATTGGATTACATAGAACGTTTGAAGAGGGATTATTTTAAAATGCTACAGTAATATTTCACCCAACTCAGGTCAGATATAGTGGAGGACCTCTTCTCTCATATGCAAGTGTCAAAGGTATGAGACGTTCTAAAATTGGCAAGAAAATCCTATTAAAAATTTCACCTTTTTCAGTAAATTTACATTGGATTACATAGAAAGTTTGAAGAGGGATTATTTGAAAATCCTACAGTAATATTTCACCTAACTCGAGACAGAGGTGGTGGAGGACCTCTTCTCTCATACCCAAGTGTCAAAAGTTTGAGACATTCTAAAATTGGCAGAAAATTTACCTTTTTCAGTAGATATACATTGGATTACATAGAACGTTTGAAGAGGGATTATTTTAAAATGCTACAGTAATATTTCACCCAACTCAGGTCAGATATAGTGGAGGACCTCTTCTCTCATATGCAAGTGTCAAAGGTATGAGACGTTCTAAAATTGGCAAGAAAATCCTATTAAAAATTTCACCTTTTTCAGTAAATTTACATTGGATTACATAGAAAGTTTGAAGAGGGATTATTTGAAAATCCTACAGTAATATTTCACCTAACTCGAGACAGAGGTGGTGGAGGACCTCTTCTCTCATACCCAAGTGTCAAAAGTTTGAGACGTTCTAAAATTGGCAAGAAAATCCTATTCAAAATTTCACCTTTTTCAGTAAATTTACATTGGATTACATAGAAAGTTTGAAGAGGGATTATTTGAAAATGCTACAGTAATATTTCACCCAACTCAGGTCAGATATAGTGGAGGACCTCTTCTCTCATAGTATCCAGTACACTGCCGTTGTACCCTTGAGCAAGGTACTTAACCTGAACAGTTTCAGTATATATCAAGTACACTGCCGTTGTACCCTTGAGCAAGGTACTTAACCTGAATCACTTCAGTATATATCCAGTACACTGCTGTTGTACCCTTGAGCAAGGTACTTAACCTGAACAGCTTCAGTATATATCCAGTACACTGCCGTTGTGCCCTTGAGCAAGGTATTTAACCTGAACGGCTTCAGTATATATCCAGTACACTGCCGTTGTACCCTTGAGCAAGATACTTAACCTGCATCACTTCAGTATATATCCAGTACACTGCCGTTGTACCCTTGAGCAAGATACTTAACCTGAACGGCTTCAGTATATATCCAGCTGTCTAAATGGATAATATGTAAAAAATTAATAAATAAGTTGTGTAAGTCGCTCAGTAATATTTCACCCAACTCAGGGCAGATATAGTGGAGGACCTCTTCTCTCATAACCAAGTGTCAAAGGTTTGAGACGTTCTAAAATTGGCAAGAAAATCCTATTCAAAATTTCACCTTTTTCAGTAAATTTACATTGGATTACATAGAAAGTTTGAAGAGGGATTATTTGAAAATGCTACAGTAATATTTCACCCAACTCGAATCAGAGGTGGTGGAGGACCTCTTCTCTCATACCCAAGTGTCAAAAGTTTGAGACATTCTAAAATTGGCAGAAAATTTACCTTTTTCAGTAGATATACATTGGATTACATAGAACGTTTGAAGAGGGATTATTTTAAAATGCTACAGTAATATTTCACCCAACTCAGGTCAGATATAGTGGAGGACCTCTTCTCTCATATGCAAGTGTCAAAGGTTTGAGACGTTCTAAAATTGGCAAGAAAATCCTATTAAAAATTTCACCTTTTTCAGTAAATTTACATTGGATTACATAGAAAGTTTGAAGAGGGATTATTTGAAAATCCTACAGTAATATTTCACCTAACGCGAGACAGAGGTGGTGGAGGACCTCTTCTCTCATACCCAAGTGTCAAAAGTTTGAGACGTTCTAAAATTGGCAAGAAAATCCTATTCAAAATTTCACCTTTTTCAGTAAATTTACATTGGATTACATAGAAAGTTTGAAGAGGGATTATTTGAAAATGCTACAGTAATATTTCACGCAACTCAGGTCACATATAGTGGAGGACCTCTTCTCTCATACCCAAGTGTCAAAAGTTTGAGACGTTCTAAAATTGGCAAGAAAATCCTATTCAAAATTTCCCCTTTTTCAGTAAATTTACATTGGATTACATAGAAAGTTTGAAGAGGGATTATTTGAAAATGCTACAGTAATATTTCACCCAACTCGAATCAGAGGTGGTGGAGGACCTCTTCTCTCATACCCAAGTGTCAAAAGTTTGAGACATTCTAAAATTGGCAGAAAATTTACCTTTTTCAGTAGATATACATTGGATTACATAGAACGTTTGAAGACGGATTATTTTAAAATGCTACAGTAATATTTCACCCAACTCAGGTCAGATATAGTGGAGGACCTCTTCTCTCATATGCAAGTGTCAAAGGTTTGAGACGTTCTAAAATTGGCAAGAAAATCCTATTCAAAATTTCACCTTTTTCAGTAAATTTACATTGGATTACATAGAAAGTTTGTTGAGAGATTATTTGAAAATCCTATAGTAATATTTCACCTAACTCGAGACAGAGGTGGTGGAGGACCTCTTCTCTCATACCCAAGTGTCAAAAGTTTGAGACGTTCTAAAATTGGCAAGAAAATTCTATTCAAAATTTCACCTTTTTCAGTAAATTTACATTGGATTACATAGAAAGTTTGAAGAGGGATTATTTGAAAATGCTACAGTAATATTTCACCCAACTCAGGTCAGATATAGTGGAGGACCTCTTCTCTCATATGCAAGTGTCAAAGGTTTGAGACGTTCTAAAATTGGCAAGAAAATCCTATTAAAAATTTCACCTTTTTCAGTAAATTTACATTGGATTACATAGAAAGTTTGAAGAGGGATTATTTGAAAATGCTACAGTAATATTTCACCCAACTCAGGTCAGATATAGTGGAGGACCTCTTCTCTCATAGTATCCAGTACACTGCCGTTGTACCCTTGAGCAAGGTACTTAACCTGAACAGTTTCAGTATATATCAAGTACACTGCCGTTGTACCCTTGAGCAAGGTACTTAACCTGAATCACTTCAGTATATATCCAGTACACTGCTGTTGTACCCTTGAGCAAGGTACTTAACCTGAACAGCTTCAGTATATATCCAGTACACTGCCGTTGTGCCCTTGAGCAAGGTATTTAACCTGAACGGCTTCAGTATATATCCAGTACACTGCCGTTGTACCCTTGAGCAAGATACTTAACCTGCATCACTTCAGTATATATCCAGTACACTGCCGTTGTACCCTTGAGCAAGATACTTAACCTGAACGGCTTCAGTATATATCCAGCTGTCTAAATGGATAATATGTAAAAAATTAATAAATAAGTTGTGTAAGTCGCTCAGTAATATTTCACCCAACTCAGGGCAGATATAGTGGAGGACCTCTTCTCTCATAACCAAGTGTCAAAGGTTTGAGACGTTCTAAAATTGGCAAGAAAATCCTATTCAAAATTTCACCTTTTTCAGTAAATTTACATTGGATTACATAGAAAGTTTGAAGAGGGATTATTTGAAAATGCTACAGTAATATTTCACCCAACTCGAATCAGAGGTGGTGGAGGACCTCTTCTCTCATACCCAAGTGTCAAAAGTTTGAGACATTCTAAAATTGGCAGAAAATTTACCTTTTTCAGTAGATATACATTGGATTACATAGAACGTTTGAAGAGGGATTATTTTAAAATGCTACAGTAATATTTCACCCAACTCAGGTCAGATATAGTGGAGGACCTCTTCTCTCATATGCAAGTGTCAAAGGTTTGAGACGTTCTAAAATTGGCAAGAAAATCCTATTAAAAATTTCACCTTTTTCAGTAAATTTACATTGGATTACATAGAAAGTTTGAAGAGGGATTATTTGAAAATCCTACAGTAATATTTCACCTAACGCGAGACAGAGGTGGTGGAGGACCTCTTCTCTCATACCCAAGTGTCAAAAGTTTGAGACGTTCTAAAATTGGCAAGAAAATCCTATTCAAAATTTCACCTTTTTCAGTAAATTTACATTGGATTACATAGAAAGTTTGAAGAGGGATTATTTGAAAATGCTACAGTAATATTTCACGCAACTCAGGTCACATATAGTGGAGGACCTCTTCTCTCATACCCAAGTGTCAAAAGTTTGAGACGTTCTAAAATTGGCAAGAAAATCCTATTCAAAATTTCCCCTTTTTCAGTAAATTTACATTGGATTACATAGAAAGTTTGAAGAGGGATTATTTGAAAATGCTACAGTAATATTTCACCCAACTCGAATCAGAGGTGGTGGAGGACCTCTTCTCTCATACCCAAGTGTCAAAAGTTTGAGACATTCTAAAATTGGCAGAAAATTTACCTTTTTCAGTAGATATACATTGGATTACATAGAACGTTTGAAGACGGATTATTTTAAAATGCTACAGTAATATTTCACCCAACTCAGGTCAGATATAGTGGAGGACCTCTTCTCTCATATGCAAGTGTCAAAGGTTTGAGACGTTCTAAAATTGGCAAGAAAATCCTATTCAAAATTTCACCTTTTTCAGTAAATTTACATTGGATTACATAGAAAGTTTGTTGAGAGATTATTTGAAAATCCTATAGTAATATTTCACCTAACTCGAGACAGAGGTGGTGGAGGACCTCTTCTCTCATACCCAAGTGTCAAAAGTTTGAGACGTTCTAAAATTGGCAAGAAAATTCTATTCAAAATTTCACCTTTTTCAGTAAATTTACATTGGATTACATAGAAAGTTTGAAGAGGGATTATTTGAAAATGCTACAGTAATATTTCACCCAACTCAGGTCAGATATAGTGGAGGACCTCTTCTCTCATATGCAAGTGTCAAAGGTTTGAGACGTTCTAAAATTGGCAAGAAAATCCTATTAAAAATTTCACCTTTTTCAGTAAATTTACATTGGATTACATAGAAAGTTTGAAGAGGGATTATTTGAAAATCCTACAGTAATATTTCACCTAACTCGAGACAGAGGTGGTGGAGGACCTCTTCTCTCATACCCAAGTGTCAAAAGTTTGAGACGTTCTAAAATTGGCAAGAAAATCCTATTCAAAATTTCACCTTTTTCAGTAAATTTACATTGGATTACATAGAAAGTTTGAAGAGGGATTATTTGAAAATGCTACAGTAATATTTCACCCAACTCAGGTCAGATATAGTGGAGGACCTCTTCTCTCATAGTATCCAGTACACTGCCGTTGTACCCTTGAGCAAGGTACTTAACCTGAACAGTTTCAGTATATATCAAGTACACTGCCGTTGTACCCTTGAGCAAGGTACTTAACCTGAATCACTTCAGTATATATCCAGTACACTGCTGTTGTACCCTTGAGCAAGGTACTTAACCTGAACAGCTTCAGTATATATCCAGTACACTGCCGTTGTGCCCTTGAGCAAGGTATTTAACCTGAACGGCTTCAGTATATATCCAGTACACTGCCGTTGTACCCTTGAGCAAGATACTTAACCTGCATCACTTCAGTATATATCCAGTACACTGCCGTTGTACCCTTGAGCAAGATACTTAACCTGAACGGCTTCAGTATATATCCAGCTGTCTAAATGGATAATATGTAAAAAATTAATAAATAAGTTGTGTAAGTCGCTCAGTAATATTTCACCCAACTCAGGGCAGATATAGTGGAGGACCTCTTCTCTCATAACCAAGTGTCAAAGGTTTGAGACGTTCTAAAATTGGCAAGAAAATCCTATTCAAAATTTCACCTTTTTCAGTAAATTTACATTGGATTACATAGAAAGTTTGAAGAGGGATTATTTGAAAATGCTACAGTAATATTTCACCCAACTCGAATCAGAGGTGGTGGAGGACCTCTTCTCTCATACCCAAGTGTCAAAAGTTTGAGACATTCTAAAATTGGCAGAAAATTTACCTTTTTCAGTAGATATACATTGGATTACATAGAACGTTTGAAGAGGGATTATTTTAAAATGCTACAGTAATATTTCACCCAACTCAGGTCAGATATAGTGGAGGACCTCTTCTCTCATATGCAAGTGTCAAAGGTTTGAGACGTTCTAAAATTGGCAAGAAAATCCTATTAAAAATTTCACCTTTTTCAGTAAATTTACATTGGATTACATAGAAAGTTTGAAGAGGGATTATTTGAAAATCCTACAGTAATATTTCACCTAACGCGAGACAGAGGTGGTGGAGGACCTCTTCTCTCATACCCAAGTGTCAAAAGTTTGAGACGTTCTAAAATTGGCAAGAAAATCCTATTCAAAATTTCACCTTTTTCAGTAAATTTACATTGGATTACATAGAAAGTTTGAAGAGGGATTATTTGAAAATGCTACAGTAATATTTCACGCAACTCAGGTCACATATAGTGGAGGACCTCTTCTCTCATACCCAAGTGTCAAAAGTTTGAGACGTTCTAAAATTGGCAAGAAAATCCTATTCAAAATTTCCCCTTTTTCAGTAAATTTACATTGGATTACATAGAAAGTTTGAAGAGGGATTATTTGAAAATGCTACAGTAATATTTCACCCAACTCGAATCAGAGGTGGTGGAGGACCTCTTCTCTCATACCCAAGTGTCAAAAGTTTGAGACATTCTAAAATTGGCAGAAAATTTACCTTTTTCAGTAGATATACATTGGATTACATAGAACGTTTGAAGACGGATTATTTTAAAATGCTACAGTAATATTTCACCCAACTCAGGTCAGATATAGTGGAGGACCTCTTCTCTCATATGCAAGTGTCAAAGGTTTGAGACGTTCTAAAATTGGCAAGAAAATCCTATTCAAAATTTCACCTTTTTCAGTAAATTTACATTGGATTACATAGAAAGTTTGTTGAGAGATTATTTGAAAATCCTATAGTAATATTTCACCTAACTCGAGACAGAGGTGGTGGAGGACCTCTTCTCTCATACCCAAGTGTCAAAAGTTTGAGACGTTCTAAAATTGGCAAGAAAATTCTATTCAAAATTTCACCTTTTTCAGTAAATTTACATTGGATTACATAGAAAGTTTGAAGAGGGATTATTTGAAAATGCTACAGTAATATTTCACCCAACTCAGGTCAGATATAGTGGAGGACCTCTTCTCTCATATGCAAGTGTCAAAGGTTTGAGACGTTCTAAAATTGGCAAGAAAATCCTATTAAAAATTTCACCTTTTTCAGTAAATTTACATTGGATTACATAGAAAGTTTGAAGAGGGATTATTTGAAAATCCTACAGTAATATTTCACCTAACTCGAGACAGAGGTGGTGGAGGACCTCTTCTCTCATACCCAAGTGTCAAAAGTTTGAGACGTTCTAAAATTGGCAAGAAAATCCTATTCAAAATTTCACCTTTTTCAGTAAATTTACATTGGATTACATAGAAAGTTTGAAGAGGGATTATTTGAAAATGCTACAGTAATATTTCACCCAACTCAGGTCAGATATAGTGGAGGACCTCTTCTCTCATAGTATCCAGTACACTGCCGTTGTACCCTTGAGCAAGGTACTTAACCTGAACAGTTTCAGTATATATCAAGTACACTGCCGTTGTACCCTTGAGCAAGGTACTTAACCTGAATCACTTCAGTATATATCCAGTACACTGCTGTTGTACCCTTGAGCAAGGTACTTAACCTGAACAGCTTCAGTATATATCCAGTACACTGCCGTTGTGCCCTTGAGCAAGGTATTTAACCTGAACGGCTTCAGTATATATCCAGTACACTGCCGTTGTACCCTTGAGCAAGATACTTAACCTGCATCACTTCAGTATATATCCAGTACACTGCCGTTGTACCCTTGAGCAAGATACTTAACCTGAACGGCTTCAGTATATATCCAGCTGTCTAAATGGATAATATGTAAAAAATTAATAAATAAGTTGTGTAAGTCGCTCAGTAATATTTCACCCAACTCAGGGCAGATATAGTGGAGGACCTCTTCTCTCATAACCAAGTGTCAAAGGTTTGAGACGTTCTAAAATTGGCAAGAAAATCCTATTCAAAATTTCACCTTTTTCAGTAAATTTACATTGGATTACATAGAAAGTTTGAAGAGGGATTATTTGAAAATGCTACAGTAATATTTCACCCAACTCGAATCAGAGGTGGTGGAGGACCTCTTCTCTCATACCCAAGTGTCAAAAGTTTGAGACATTCTAAAATTGGCAGAAAATTTACCTTTTTCAGTAGATATACATTGGATTACATAGAACGTTTGAAGAGGGATTATTTTAAAATGCTACAGTAATATTTCACCCAACTCAGGTCAGATATAGTGGAGGACCTCTTCTCTCATATGCAAGTGTCAAAGGTTTGAGACGTTCTAAAATTGGCAAGAAAATCCTATTAAAAATTTCACCTTTTTCAGTAAATTTACATTGGATTACATAGAAAGTTTGAAGAGGGATTATTTGAAAATCCTACAGTAATATTTCACCTAACGCGAGACAGAGGTGGTGGAGGACCTCTTCTCTCATACCCAAGTGTCAAAAGTTTGAGACGTTCTAAAATTGGCAAGAAAATCCTATTCAAAATTTCACCTTTTTCAGTAAATTTACATTGGATTACATAGAAAGTTTGAAGAGGGATTATTTGAAAATGCTACAGTAATATTTCACGCAACTCAGGTCACATATAGTGGAGGACCTCTTCTCTCATACCCAAGTGTCAAAAGTTTGAGACGTTCTAAAATTGGCAAGAAAATCCTATTCAAAATTTCCCCTTTTTCAGTAAATTTACATTGGATTACATAGAAAGTTTGAAGAGGGATTATTTGAAAATGCTACAGTAATATTTCACCCAACTCGAATCAGAGGTGGTGGAGGACCTCTTCTCTCATACCCAAGTGTCAAAAGTTTGAGACATTCTAAAATTGGCAGAAAATTTACCTTTTTCAGTAGATATACATTGGATTACATAGAACGTTTGAAGACGGATTATTTTAAAATGCTACAGTAATATTTCACCCAACTCAGGTCAGATATAGTGGAGGACCTCTTCTCTCATATGCAAGTGTCAAAGGTTTGAGACGTTCTAAAATTGGCAAGAAAATCCTATTCAAAATTTCACCTTTTTCAGTAAATTTACATTGGATTACATAGAAAGTTTGTTGAGAGATTATTTGAAAATCCTATAGTAATATTTCACCTAACTCGAGACAGAGGTGGTGGAGGACCTCTTCTCTCATACCCAAGTGTCAAAAGTTTGAGACGTTCTAAAATTGGCAAGAAAATTCTATTCAAAATTTCACCTTTTTCAGTAAATTTACATTGGATTACATAGAAAGTTTGAAGAGGGATTATTTGAAAATGCTACAGTAATATTTCACCCAACTCAGGTCAGATATAGTGGAGGACCTCTTCTCTCATATGCAAGTGTCAAAGGTTTGAGACGTTCTAAAATTGGCAAGAAAATCCTATTAAAAATTTCACCTTTTTCAGTAAATTTACATTGGATTACATAGAAAGTTTGAAGAGGGATTATTTGAAAATCCTACAGTAATATTTCACCTAACTCGAGACAGAGGTGGTGGAGGACCTCTTCTCTCATACCCAAGTGTCAAAAGTTTGAGACGTTCTAAAATTGGCAAGAAAATCCTATTCAAAATTTCACCTTTTTCAGTAAATTTACATTGGATTACATAGAAAGTTTGAAGAGGGATTATTTGAAAATGCTACAGTAATATTTCACCCAACTCAGGTCAGATATAGTGGAGGACCTCTTCTCTCATAGTATCCAGTACACTGCCGTTGTACCCTTGAGCAAGGTACTTAACCTGAACAGTTTCAGTATATATCAAGTACACTGCCGTTGTACCCTTGAGCAAGGTACTTAACCTGAATCACTTCAGTATATATCCAGTACACTGCTGTTGTACCCTTGAGCAAGGTACTTAACCTGAACAGCTTCAGTATATATCCAGTACACTGCCGTTGTGCCCTTGAGCAAGGTATTTAACCTGAACGGCTTCAGTATATATCCAGTACACTGCCGTTGTACCCTTGAGCAAGATACTTAACCTGCATCACTTCAGTATATATCCAGTACACTGCCGTTGTACCCTTGAGCAAGATACTTAACCTGAACGGCTTCAGTATATATCCAGCTGTCTAAATGGATAATATGTAAAAAATTAATAAATAAGTTGTGTAAGTCGCTCAGTAATATTTCACCCAACTCAGGGCAGATATAGTGGAGGACCTCTTCTCTCATAACCAAGTGTCAAAGGTTTGAGACGTTCTAAAATTGGCAAGAAAATCCTATTCAAAATTTCACCTTTTTCAGTAAATTTACATTGGATTACATAGAAAGTTTGAAGAGGGATTATTTGAAAATGCTACAGTAATATTTCACCCAACTCGAATCAGACGTGGTGGAGGACCTCTTCTCTCATACCCAAGTGTCAAAAGTTTGAGACATTCTAAAATTGGAAGAAAATTTACCTTTTTCAGTAGATATACATTGGATTACATAGAACGTTTGAAGAGGGATTATTTTAAAATGCTACAGTAATATTTCACCCAACTCAGGTCAGATATAGTGGAGGACCTCTTCTCTCATATGCAAGTGTCAAAGGTTTGAGACGTTCTAAAATTGGCAAGAAAATCCTATTAAAAATTTCACCTTTTTCAGTAAATTTACATTGGATTACATAGAAAGTTTGAAGAGGGATTATTTGAAAATCCTACAGTAATATTTCACCTAACGCGAGACAGAGGTGGTGGAGGACCTCTTCTCTCATACCCAAGTGTCAAAAGTTTGAGACGTTCTAAAATTGGCAAGAAAATCCTATTCAAAATTTCACCTTTTTCAGTAAATTTACATTGGATTACATAGAAAGTTTGAAGAGGGATTATTTGAAAATGCTACAGTAATATTTCACGCAACTCAGGTCACATATAGTGGAGGACCTCTTCTCTCATACCCAAGTGTCAAAAGTTTGAGACGTTCTAAAATTGGCAAGAAAATCCTATTCAAAATTTCCCCTTTTTCAGTAAATTTACATTGGATTACATAGAAAGTTTGAAGAGGGATTATTTGAAAATGCTACAGTAATATTTCACCCAACTCGAATCAGAGGTGGTGGAGGACCTCTTCTCTCATACCCAAGTGTCAAAAGTTTGAGACATTCTAAAATTGGCAGAAAATTTACCTTTTTCAGTAGATATACATTGGATTACATAGAACGTTTGAAGACGGATTATTTTAAAATGCTACAGTAATATTTCACCCAACTCAGGTCAGATATAGTGGAGGACCTCTTCTCTCATATGCAAGTGTCAAAGGTTTGAGACGTTCTAAAATTGGCAAGAAAATCCTATTCAAAATTTCACCTTTTTCAGTAAATTTACATTGGATTACATAGAAAGTTTGTTGAGAGATTATTTGAAAATCCTATAGTAATATTTCACCTAACTCGAGACAGAGGTGGTGGAGGACCTCTTCTCTCATACCCAAGTGTCAAAAGTTTGAGACGTTCTAAAATTGGCAAGAAAATTCTATTCAAAATTTCACCTTTTTCAGTAAATTTACATTGGATTACATAGAAAGTTTGAAGAGGGATTATTTGAAAATGCTACAGTAATATTTCACCCAACTCAGGTCAGATATAGTGGAGGACCTCTTCTCTCATATGCAAGTGTCAAAGGTTTGAGACGTTCTAAAATTGGCAAGAAAATCCTATTAAAAATTTCACCTTTTTCAGTAAATTTACATTGGATTACATAGAAAGTTTGAAGAGGGATTATTTGAAAATCCTACAGTAATATTTCACCTAACTCGAGACAGAGGTGGTGGAGGACCTCTTCTCTCATACCCAAGTGTCAAAAGTTTGAGACGTTCTAAAATTGGCAAGAAAATCCTATTCAAAATTTCACCTTTTTCAGTAAATTTACATTGGATTACATAGAAAGTTTGAAGAGGGATTATTTGAAAATGCTACAGTAATATTTCACCCAACTCAGGTCAGATATAGTGGAGGACCTCTTCTCTCATAGTATCCAGTACACTGCCGTTGTACCCTTGAGCAAGGTACTTAACCTGAACAGTTTCAGTATATATCAAGTACACTGCCGTTGTACCCTTGAGCAAGGTACTTAACCTGAATCACTTCAGTATATATCCAGTACACTGCTGTTGTACCCTTGAGCAAGGTACTTAACCTGAACAGCTTCAGTATATATCCAGTACACTGCCGTTGTGCCCTTGAGCAAGGTATTTAACCTGAACGGCTTCAGTATATATCCAGTACACTGCCGTTGTACCCTTGAGCAAGATACTTAACCTGCATCACTTCAGTATATATCCAGTACACTGCCGTTGTACCCTTGAGCAAGATACTTAACCTGAACGGCTTCAGTATATATCCAGCTGTCTAAATGGATAATATGTAAAAAATTAATAAATAAGTTGTGTAAGTCGCTCAGTAATATTTCACCCAACTCAGGGCAGATATAGTGGAGGACCTCTTCTCTCATAACCAAGTGTCAAAGGTTTGAGACGTTCTAAAATTGGCAAGAAAATCCTATTCAAAATTTCACCTTTTTCAGTAAATTTACATTGGATTACATAGAAAGTTTGAAGAGGGATTATTTGAAAATGCTACAGTAATATTTCACCCAACTCGAATCAGAGGTGGTGGAGGACCTCTTCTCTCATACCCAAGTGTCAAAAGTTTGAGACATTCTAAAATTGGCAGAAAATTTACCTTTTTCAGTAGATATACATTGGATTACATAGAACGTTTGAAGAGGGATTATTTTAAAATGCTACAGTAATATTTCACCCAACTCAGGTCAGATATAGTGGAGGACCTCTTCTCTCATATGCAAGTGTCAAAGGTTTGAGACGTTCTAAAATTGGCAAGAAAATCCTATTAAAAATTTCACCTTTTTCAGTAAATTTACATTGGATTACATAGAAAGTTTGAAGAGGGATTATTTGAAAATCCTACAGTAATATTTCACCTAACGCGAGACAGAGGTGGTGGAGGACCTCTTCTCTCATACCCAAGTGTCAAAAGTTTGAGACGTTCTAAAATTGGCAAGAAAATCCTATTCAAAATTTCACCTTTTTCAGTAAATTTACATTGGATTACATAGAAAGTTTGAAGAGGGATTATTTGAAAATGCTACAGTAATATTTCACGCAACTCAGGTCACATATAGTGGAGGACCTCTTCTCTCATACCCAAGTGTCAAAAGTTTGAGACGTTCTAAAATTGGCAAGAAAATCCTATTCAAAATTTCCCCTTTTTCAGTAAATTTACATTGGATTACATAGAAAGTTTGAAGAGGGATTATTTGAAAATGCTACAGTAATATTTCACCCAACTCGAATCAGAGGTGGTGGAGGACCTCTTCTCTCATACCCAAGTGTCAAAAGTTTGAGACATTCTAAAATTGGCAGAAAATTTACCTTTTTCAGTAGATATACATTGGATTACATAGAACGTTTGAAGACGGATTATTTTAAAATGCTACAGTAATATTTCACCCAACTCAGGTCAGATATAGTGGAGGACCTCTTCTCTCATATGCAAGTGTCAAAGGTTTGAGACGTTCTAAAATTGGCAAGAAAATCCTATTCAAAATTTCACCTTTTTCAGTAAATTTACATTGGATTACATAGAAAGTTTGTTGAGAGATTATTTGAAAATCCTATAGTAATATTTCACCTAACTCGAGACAGAGGTGGTGGAGGACCTCTTCTCTCATACCCAAGTGTCAAAAGTTTGAGACGTTCTAAAATTGGCAAGAAAATTCTATTCAAAATTTCACCTTTTTCAGTAAATTTACATTGGATTACATAGAAAGTTTGAAGAGGGATTATTTGAAAATGCTACAGTAATATTTCACCCAACTCAGGTCAGATATAGTGGAGGACCTCTTCTCTCATACCCAAGTGTCAAAAGTTTGAGACGTTCTAAAATTGGCAAGAAAATCCTATTCAAAATTTCACCTGTTTCAGTAAATTTACATTGGATTACATAGAAAGTTTGAAGAGGGATTATTTGAAAATCCTACAGTAATATTTCACCCAACTCGAGACAGAGGTGGTGGAGGACCTCTTCTCTCATACCCAAGTGTCAAAAGTTTGAGACGTTCTAAAATTGGCAAGAAAATCCTATTTAAAATGTCACCTTTTTCAGTAGATTTACATTGGATTACATAGAAAGTTTGAAGAGGGATTATTTGAAAATTCTACAGTAATATTTCACCAAACTCAGGTCAGATATAGTGGAGGACCTCTTCTCTCATAACCAAGTGTCAAAAGTTTGAGACGTTCTAAAATTGGCAAGAAAATCCTATTTAAAATGTCACCTTTTTCAGTAGATTTACATTGGATTACATAGAAAGTTTGGAGAGGGATTATTTTAAAATGCTACAGTAATATTTCACCCAACTCAGGTCAGATATAGTGGAGGACCTCTTCTCTCATACGCAAGTGTCAAAAGTTTGAGACAATCTAAAATTGGCAAGAAAATCCTATTCAAAATTTCACCTTTTTCAGTAGATTTACATTTGATTACATAGGAAGTTTGAAGAGGGATTATTTGAAAATGCTACAGTAATATTTCACCCATCTTGAGTCAGAGGTGGTGGAGGACATCTTCTCTCATACTCAAGTGTCAGAAGTTTGAGACGTTCTAAAATTGGCAAGAAAATCCTATTTAAAATGTCATCTTTGTAACGTTCCGTTCCAATCCTGTCCGTTTTCCGTTCACCCTGCTTAATCGTGCAAACCACTTTTCAACAGTTTGGTTCTGTCTCGGTGCTTAAGGCACACTGCCAACTGTTGATTGTTAGTCTGTCCTGTTTGGTGCGGTCCTACCTGCCGCGCCTTAATTGCCTTGTTAACCACTACTCTGTTGTTTTCTGCCAGTCTGCAGTTGTTTGCTATTCCCTGTTTGTGTTGCGGTACCCCCGCTTCCCACCTGACGTTGTGCCCGCAGCGGGGCACTCTGCTCTCCCACTCTACAGCTGTTCCTGCGTCCGGCCGTGGCTTCCGCCAGTTCTACGGTTACGGTTGCGCCTGCTGCTGTTGTCCTGCTGCCAGATCTGGGCCGACCCGAGGTCCGATGCACTGTCCTGTCCTGCCGTATCTGCTGCTGCCCCATCCTCTGCTTCTACAACCCGGTTACCTGTTACCAGTAACACCCCGGTCATTCCTACTCCAAACTTTCATGCTTACCATAACCGGATTGTTGTCATTTGTGTCCTCCCTCACTTCAGGAGACAAGTCCGAAGCGTGGCTCATTGGATGCCTAGCTCTCCCTCTATCTGTCCTGTCTGTCCTGTCTGTCCAGATCCTCCAAGTCCAGTTCCGGCTTGGAACGACTCCCGGGTGATCCGTCTAGTCCAGTCCCGGTGTGGGATACTCCTGAGAGACCCGCACAGTCCAGTTCCGGTTTGGAACGATTCCTGAGCGACCCGCAAAGTCCAGTTCCGGCTTGGAACGACTCCTGGGTGATCCGTCTAGTCCAGTCCCGGTGTGGGATACTCCTGAGAGACCCGGGAAGTCCAGTTCCGGCTTGGAACGACTCCCGGGTGATCCGTCTAGTCCAGTCCCGGTGTGGGATACTCCTGAGAGACCCGCGAAGTCCAGTTCCGGCTTGGAACGACTCCCGGGTGATCCGTCTAGTCCAGTCCCGGTGTGGGATACCCCTGAGAGACCAGCACAGTCCAGTTCCGGTTTGGAGCAATTCCTGAGCGACCCGCGAAGTCCAGTTCCGGCTTGGAACGACTCCCGGGTGATCCGTCTAGTCCAGTCCCGGTGTGGGATACTCCTGAGAGACCCGCACACTCCAGTTCCGGTTTGGAACATTCCAGTGTTCCAGTCTATTCCAGTTCCGGTTTGACCCGATCCAGTTCCGTCCTGTCCAGTTCCGGTTTGGAACGATTCCTGAGCGACTCGCAAAGTCCAGTTCCGGCTTGGAACGACTCCCGGGTGATCCGTCTAGTCCAGTCCCGGTGTGGGATACTCCTGAGAGACCCGCACAGTCCAGTTCCGGTTTGGAACATTCCAGTGTTCCAGTCTAGTCCAGTTCCGGTTTGACCCGATCCAGTTCCATCCTGTCCAGTTCCGGTTTGGAACTTCCAGGGTTCCAGTACAAAGTCCAGTTCCGGTTTGGAACATCCTGCGTTCCAGTCAAGTCCAGCTTCGGCTTGGAGCAAACTGTAGTCCCGGAGATTCTCCGGACTTAATTATAGCTGTGTATATTCTGTGTACAGCTTGGGACTGCCCCAAGCTATAATAAACAACCTTTTCCTGTATCTCTGCCTCCTTGTCGTGCACTTAGGTTCAGCCTCCTGTTCAGGGTCGTGACAACCTTTTTCAGTAGATATACATTGGATTACATAGGAAGTTTGGGATTATTTGAAAATGCTACAGTAATATTTCACCCAACTCGAGTCAGAGGTCATACCCTCGTGTCAAAGGTTTCATACATTGAAATTTTGGATATTCATTATCATTTTTTGTAATATGCCAATATTATTGTATTGTTTCATAACGTTTAGAGTGCGATTATTTCAAAACGGTGCAGCATCCAAATAATTTCAGTTGTATAACAGTACCTGGTATTTCATAGATATACTGTATATATATGTTAGGATTCTGTAATTTGTCTTTCTGTTTATTCTGTATTATTATTTTTCCTGAGTTCTTTTACCCATTTTCCCCCATTTCCCTTGCGATTGTCAGTCCGCGTTCCATGTTTTCTGAGATTCCACCCCCTGTCTTCGTCATTGCACTATTCGGGTGATTTTGGGAACATTCAGGTTTCCTCTGTATTTCGTATCTCGTTTTCTTCCTTCTGGCTTTATTAATATTTGTATTTAATACTAATGTACTAATCATACTAACTGTTAGATTAGATTTAATACTAACCTGCTAACAAAGTAACGTGTATATAATACTAACCAGCTAACCTACTAACATTATGGTTTTAGAGTTCGCTACTAACATTACTAATTACTAATTAATCTTGAGTTTCTACCTGCAGCTGTCATTTCCCTCCTCGTTATCCTAGCCCTGCATCTATCTGTGATTTTGCATTCTCTGCACATGTGTCCACTTTCGTGTACCTTCCCTCTGAGCTGTGCACTTGTTTTCCTGCTAACCCCAGGCCGTTTGTTATCATTGTGTCTATGTGTATTCCAGTCCGTGTCTTACATTTCCCCCGTCATTGTATTATTGGTCCTTGTTAACCCTCATTGTTCTCACCTGTGTACTCTCCCATTTCCCCTCCCCTTCACACCTGATTAATTTTGTGTCATCTTCTCCTTGTGTATTTAAACCCTGTTATTTCAGTCTGTCTTCATGAGTTCTTTATACAATCTTTTTGCTACTGTGTTTCTTTCTGAGTGTCAGCCCAAGTGATCTGTTTTATTCCTATTTTCTGTTTCTGTGTTTTTGTACCTTCTTCCCTCCCCTGTTGTTTATTTTTTTGTTGTCTATTCTTCGTTTTGTTTTCTTTGTTCCTCTTTTGCCTCCCCGGTTTTGACCCCTGCCTGTATTCTCACGACCCTGTTTTTGGATCCTGTTTTTGTGCTTTTGCTGTGCCTTCCTGGTTTTGACCCCTGCCTGTTCCTTGACCACTCTTTTGGACTGTTTTATTTCGTTGCTTATCTCCCCGGTTTTTCGACCCTGCCTGACTACCACGGATTGCTGCCTTGCCCTTTATTAAACTTCAGTTTTTTGTACTTCTGCCTGTGTTTGGGTCCTTCCCCCAGCAACACCTAACTATATATATATATATATATATATATATATATGTATATATATATATACACACACACAACTCGGCTTTCAGAATGTTGAGCCAATTAGATTTAGCGGAGAAAAAAGCGGAAGGATGACCGTGAAAGCATACAATAGCTTTTCGCGACCGATTTAAGGTGGACCGGCAATTCCGAATCGGGAGCTGCGAATCGGGAGAGTAGGGTGTACCTGCAGAACTGCAGAACGGGGCTTACAGCTTGCTGGGCGGGGCTTGAGGGGCCTACAGCTTACCAAGCAGTAGTGCGCATGCGGATGGACCGAATTTGTGTTGCCAGAACTTAAGCAGACACTAGTTTGTATGAGAGAGTCTCTCTAACTCTGGTTTATACTTTCATTCGGTTGAAGAAGAACCAAATATGGCTTCCAGTGAAAAAGTAAGTACCTTAAGGGGCACCTTCGCTATTTTGGACATTAGGGCCTATTTTCGGTCTCATTTGCTTCAGTGTTGAGCTAACGTTAGCTAACTTTAGCTAGCTTGTTAGCATGCGCACTAGCTAGCTAACGCACGTTAGCTTATATTCCCTGTAAACACCCAACCCACCCCAACTATGTGAATGTGAAGTTGCCATCATTTTGGCCGCCAAGTTTGAGGAAGACTACTTATTAATGTTGAACTAATGTTAAACACGAACCATTTTCACAAGGTGGTCAACTACACATTCTCTATAATGTCCACCGCAATACACATTGTCAACGTCGTTGTAAAAAACACATACGTTGGAATTTGTTGCTTATTCAATCATCAAAGCCACCTTGAAAATATGTGTAATGCTAAAACAAATCCCAATGCACACAACTGCGCTTTATAAGCTTGAGCAACATTCCTCTATTTTAGTCCAAAATGAGAAACATGACTTGATGCTCATATAGCATAGTGAAAACAGCAGAATCAGTTAGAGGCCGCTTATTGTTACATTTGTGACCGCAGCTGGTGTTTTGGTCCTTACGTCAATAGGTCATTTTTCAGTTGCTTTACATATTATGAAAATGCAGATCCTAAGCTTTCAAATGATGTGTCATGCATTGAAATCTGAATATAGTGGAAGAAGATATGCTTATTTTAATGTTGGGACACCTGACCTTGACATTTTGAAAGTAATTATCTTCTTTTTTTCCAGGACCACATAATAATACAGAGAGGCCGTTCACTTCCACCACTAGTGAAGTGCACAAGATTTGGGGAGACTGCATTCTCATTTTGTGCACCCAAATTGTGGAATGCACTGCCAGCTTTCATCAGGGATGCAACCTCAGCAAACATTTTCAAATCAACACTCAAAACACATTGTTCCAATATTGCTTTTCTTCCCTGATTGCTGCTATGTTTTCTCTTGTCATCCCTTACCCTAACCTGGGTTCGTATCCCTTTCCCTGATTGCTGCTATGTTTTCTCCTGTATTTAGTATCCTTAGTATTTTAGTACACCACTATGTCCTGTGTATCTTGTGTATTTGCACCATATTATGTGAATATGTTATGTGTATCTTGTATATTTGCACCATATATGTATGACTGTTGCTATGTTTACTCTTGCATTTTAGTATTTATATTTCAGTACTGTGTACCTTGTGTAGGCTACCTTGTGTATAGTTACTACCTTCTGTATCATTGCTGCTTGTGACATTTGTTGTAACCAGGGGCACCATTGTAAATGCGACCTTGGTCTCAATGGGTTTCCCCTGGATAAATAAATGTTAAATAAAAAATAAAAATGAATGTATTCATAATTTCTGAATGTATATCTTTGAATGTTAGTTGATGAATACATGTATATATGCGAACTAATACATACAGAAGGACATAGAATATCTATTAATGCGATGTTAATACTAAATAAACTAAATAAAGAATCTGGCAAGTAGTGGTGTGGCGTTCGCGAACGAGTCGGCTCTTTGAGCCGGCTCTTTTAGGTGAACGTTGAGAGCCGACTCGCATATCTGAAGAGCCGATTTGTTTTGTAAATGAACACAAGATAAGTTCCATCTGTAGCCTAATCAAAGAGAATAATTTTTTAGGCCAAAAATAAATAAAACCACTATAAGAAAATAACATTAATAATAATTTAAAAACCAGTTTAATTGTTGGTCAGTTTAATTGTTCTGATGCTGCAGTTTTGCACATTTTTTTGTTGTTGCATTTATTCATTTTTCTTTGTTATGATGCAATATTATGTTCTATTTTATGAGTGTCTATTTTGTTTTGAAATGTTCAACTACGCACTGTGTTGATTGTGCAATTTATTTCAAGACATAAAAATGCCCTACTTTCAATGCATATGTGTAATAGCGTCTTACTGTATTTACATTTATTTAAATAGTTTTTATAACAAACAAAATGCTAAATAATGTTATTTTGGTAATTAGAAGGTAGAGTAAGATTCCTTTGAACAATTTAAGTGATAGATGTGCACAAACACCAATCATAGGTCAAAATATCGCTAACTTTGGCCGATTTTGAAAAACCGGAAATGCTACTTGAATGAAGAGCCGTTTGGGAGCCGAAAGAGCCGGCTCTTATTGGTGAGCTGATCCAAATGATCTGACTCACTGAAAAGAGCCGGAATGCCCATCACTACTGGCAAGCCAAATTCGGTCCATCCGCATGCGCACTAGTGCTTAGCCCCGCCCAGCAAGCTGTAAGCCCCTCAAGCCCGCCCAGCAAGCTGTAAGCCCCATTCTGCAGTTCTGCAGCCTAGTGATGGGCAAAACAGTTCACTTCAGTGACACGAATCACTAGAATCAGTTCATTAAAAAGATTTGTTCAAAAGATTCGTTCACCGAATCGTTCAGTGCTTGGGCGGAGCTCCGACTGCGTACTGCGTAGTCCGACTCACTCAGTGAACTGACGGCCGAACAGTTCATGCGGAAGTGCTGTCGCTTTGACAAATGCGCCAAACTCCGTTTACAAATCTTGATATTTTAAAAGTTTCCTCGTTGAATATCAATATTGGAGGTGAACGCTGGTTTTCAATGACTTTTAAGTCTTAACTGGCTGGGCCTGATTCTGGCAGTTTGAGCCGCTGATTATCACTCAGGATCACGTCACGTTAACTCACTGTGTCTAGTAGCTTCAGTGAACGGATCACTGAACTTGCACCGTTGCGTCACAGTTCGTTCACTCAGTGAACTGTTCGCGCCGTCAGTTCACTGAGTGAACAAACTTGCACTGTTGCGTCACAGTTCGTTCACTCAGTGAACTGACGGCCGAACAGTTCATGCGGAAGTGCTGTCGCTTTGACAAATGCGCCAAACTCCGTTTACAAATCTTGATATTTTAAAAGTTTCCTCGTTGAATATCAATATTGGAGGTGAACGCTGGTTTTCAATGACTTTTAAGTCTTAACTGGCTGGGCCTGATTCTGGCAGTTTGAGCCGCTGATTATCACTCAGGATCACGTCACGTTAACTCACTGTGTCTAGTAGCTTCAGTGAACGGATCACTGAACTTGCAACCGTTGCGTCACAGTTCGTTCACTCAGTGAACTGTTCGGCCCGTCAGTTCACTGAGTGAACGAACTTGCACCGTTGCGTCACAGTTCGTTCACTCAGTGAACTGACGGCCGAACAGTTCATGCGGAAGTGCTGTCGCTTTGACAAATGCGCCAAACTCCGTTTACAAATCTTGATATTTTAAAAGTTTCCTCGTTGAATATCAATATTGGAGGTGAACGCTGGTTTTCAATGACTTTTAAGTCTTAACTTGCTGGGCCTGATTCTGGCAGTTTGAGCCGCTGATTATCACTCAGGATCACGCCACGTTAACTCACTGTGTCTAGTAGCTTCAGTGAACGGATCACTGAACTTGCACCGTTGCGTCACAGTTCGTTCACTCAGTGAACTGACGGCCGAACAGTTCATGCGGAAGTGCTGTCGCTTTGACAAATGCGCCAAACTCCGTTTACAAATCTTGATATTTTAAAAGTTTCCTCGTTGAATATCAATATTGGAGGTGAACGCTGGTTTTCAATGACTTTTAAGTCTTAACTTGCTGGGCCTGATTCTGGCAGTTTGAGCCGCTGATTATCACTCAGGATCACGTCACGTCACGCAGTGAACGAATCAGTCCACTCTGCACGCTCGCTGCCTCGCTCGGCGCCCGCCCGCCCGTGAATTTTTTTAATAATTTTTTTTTTAAATATAAACTTTATTTCGAACAATTTAGGAAACAAATTAGAGAAAAAAAAGAAAAAAAAACTTTCTAGTATACAACACGCAAACACGGTACTCATTTCGGCTATACAATACTTAGAACAATACGTCCGAAATGGAATAGGAAGAAGCAAATGCGAATGATTCGTTCAGCACAGCAGAACTGGGCTGGGTTGCACCGGTCATACGTAAGTTTGTGACTAAGTTTGCGCGTAAAGTATTTACTAGGTCCTTAGTTGCTACTAGTTAGTTTCAAACTATCGCTTTACTAAATTCGGTTGCACCACCAATACGTAAGTAATGTCTTAGCTAGTGAAAACTAAGTAATGCTTAGTTCAATACTAAGGTAAACATTGTCGCTTTATCATGACGATAACAAATCCATAACCAATCAATCAATAAGCTACAATGTAAACACGGAAATCAACTTGCATTGAGTTTAACAGGCTACTTATTTTGCATTCCATGGGAAAAAAATAGAACATTGAACAGAATTACAATGTGTGCATGTTTATGTTTTTACGAATAAAATTCAAAATATCCTTATTTGTTTGTTTAGCCTATTTATTTATGTTACAGCCATTATGTGCTTTGAAAATATATGGAAACTTAGCCTAAGTTACGGGACTGTTCTGTTTGCCTCTCTTTTGAACTATAAAGAACTTTGTTTTGAAACTGAACGTTTTCCACGCGTCAACTATTTTTACAGTGTTTGCTGAAGAAACGGCGGAGGTAGCCAATTAGATGAACAGACGGTTACAGTTTGTGTTTTTTTTTTTTATACCTAGGGGTAGGTGTAAATATTTAGTAGCTACTAAGCTCAACGTACAAACTAGTTTGTGTGGTGCAACCCATTTTTATTTAGTAATGTGTAAACCTTAATTTAGTAAACACTTACGTTATAACTAGCCTACGTTTGAATTTACGTATAGCTGGTGCAACCGGCCCCTGGTTCGCAAGGGACGAATCACGTTCGCTCGCGGCAGTCCCTCCCCCCTCCCTGCACGGTGCACGCTCGCTGCTGATCAGATCCGTTCGTGAACTGAACTGAACTGAGAAATGAACGGATCTTTTCAGTAAGTGATTCAGTTCAGTTCGTTCACCCAAAAGATTCGTTCTTTTGAACGAATCGTTCGCGAACGACACAACACTACTGCAGCCCTGTTGGGGGTAATCGGGAGCCAATTTTAGCATCGTAGGAAAAACGGTAGGCTGTGCCTGACAACAAAGCGGTAAGTAGGCTACTACTCGCCTATAAATTGTAGCCTTCCAAATCCAGTTGGCGTCTGTTGTTCATTGTATCTTGTAGGATTATATTTGGAGTTTTGGAAAGAATTGTGGACAATTGCACTTTCTTTTTGCTTCTTCGAAACAAGGCTGCGCATAACCAGCTGGACGTTTTGATTATAGGCTATGCTAAACATGTTTGCTAGAGCTCGTGTAACCACAAGAACGGAATTAAAACGGAATATTATTTCGGATAATGTATGCGTTTCGAATTATCGAGGACAATTCTACAGTGAATATGCTTAACTGCGCTTTGCGCGAGTTTTGCGCATTGAATAGGCGAATTGTTATTGAGTTTAACGGAGACTGCTAAAGGGACGCTGATGTACCGAGGTTATGTTATATTGATATTCGATATTAAGACATTCGGCGAAGGTAAATCTCAGTAGATCTTTATTTATGCCACCAATTTTATCCTGACTCATTGTCTCTGGAAGGTAATAAGTAAATTTACGTCTCAGCTATTATTTTTATAGGATAACTTTCGGTTCGAAGTGTAAAGGAAAAAACTACAGCACATTGAATATTTGGAAATGTATAAGGAGGCGGATAGTAATTTGAAATTGTTGCATATTTCTATATCACAAAAATCATACTTCCCATGACTCATATTAACAGTTACGTAGAAAGAAATATAAATCAATGACTCCTATCAAGAGCGAAGTACAAAAAATATATAATTTTTTTTTTTTTACATTGAAATGCAATCTGGGCCCAATTATTACTGTTTTTGCTCAATAGCTTTCCCAATTTTCAAGATGGAGTAATGGGGTCAAGTTTACTTTCATCCCTGACCAAGCAAACAGCTTTCACAACCTTTCTTTTTTGGAAACAATCCCTACATTATGGGCAAATATACAATCAGGGTCCAATTTTTATGTTTTTGCTCCATAGCTCTGTCAATTCTCAAAGTAGAGCCCTGGTATCAATTTGAATTTCATCCTGGACCATGCCTTTTTGGGAAAAATCCCTACATTGGAGTGGAGTTAAATTATGGAGCGTGAGGAGGTGGCTTGCTTGGTGTGGCTGGTGAAAAGATAGTGAAGGGCTATGTCTTTCAAAGCGGTGAGGCAGTGACTCTTTCTGTAAGGGCAAGCGAGGTAGTGCTGGCAGTTTTGGACTTGTCCCAGACACTCAATCTTGCTCACAGTCTCAGAGATGCAAAAATACTTTTTAACATGAAGAAACTACTGTCCTCAGTTTTATTGATATGATGAGGTGCATGTGAGTCAGTCACTCAAATTCCAGGTGATTCATTGCAGCTGTTGTCTGCTGTCAGAAATGTGTTGTGTACTTTAAAAAAATGTGTCTGTTATATTATTGATGATTAATGTTACCAACACAGCCATTCATAACTAAGGATGCGTGCACCTGACTACAGTGAGCAGTGTTAATTTAGCTAAAATTCAGATGATGGACTATTTCATACTTTTATTGCCGATTAATGTTACCAACACAGCCATTCAGTCTTATCATAAAGGGTGCGTGCACCCGACTACAGTGAGTAGTGTTAATTTAGCTAAAGTTTGCTAGTTAGTTAGCTAACGTTAACACCTGAGCTCTTAAGGGATACATATTACTCAAGCCATGTCCAACTTACTCTCACTCACAGACCCAAAACCCCTCCAAGTAAAAATAAATAAATAATGAGTCGTAAATCATAGGATAATTAACATTTATTAGAACAAAATAGTAAACAGTCACTCACTCATTCCATCACTCACCTCACTCATTCCATCACTCATTCCTTCCATCTCTCACTCACTCATTCCATCTCTCACTCCCCCAGCCCTCCCAGATGACTGTCTTCGGAATAAAAGGCCAATTTGTCTTGCCTCGTCGGCTTAAAAAAATGCGGACTGCAAAACGGGCAGTGAAAAAGGCTGCAGCAGCTTTTGCAGACTGTAGCATGATGGATCTAAAACAAATAATAAATAAAATAAAAACATAATTAGTGATAGTAAACATTAATGTGACATGTTCAGTACTATCATATATGCCTTGTCAGGTAAATAGCACAAAAATAACATTTCAGTGGACCTTTGCCACTGCAACCTATCATATAAAGACTAGGAATAAAATATAAAACGGCCTTTACGTTCAAAATTGAAGTACCTAGCTAGCCCACGGACTGGCCAGGGAGAAGAGAGAGGACGCTGTGCCATCTCTTGGCTTTTGTTAGATCTCCCAGCCTCGCAGGTGGCATTCATCTAACAATTAAGCACCTAGGCTGCACTACGCTGACGTCGCTGGCATTCATTACAGTAGGCATACCTTGCAAGCTAATCCAAGCTAGTTGCAAGCTAGTCCATCATCGCTAAAAATATAACGTTACGAGCGCACACTAAGCAATACGCCATTGTGATATAAATATTACAATTTAGGCATTTTATAGTTTTAAAAACATTTACTAGCTTGCTATATTACAACATTACACTCCATAATAATGATGTTCATAATTGTTGTAACGTTACTCCATAATTTACAGTCTTTCTCAATGCCATGTTTGAGTTAAAACTGCGCATGCGTCGTCCAGAACTGCTTCGTCCAGAACTGCTTTCTCCAAGCCTGCAGCCAGTTGAGTCTCACTTTCTTAGTAGTATCTATTGTTTTCTTTCTGGCTAAGATTCCTGGGAAATATGCGTTGTCCAATTAAGCTTGTTAGCCAACGTTAGTTTTGCCAGAGAAACGTCAGTCAGCTGCTAGTCAGGAAGTGGGTACAAGCTAGGCTATGAAGCGAATCAACATGTCTTATACATCCATTGCACTACAGAAAACTAAATTAAACCTAGCTACATGGTCCAGTACCAAAAGATTTCCCGCAGGCAACGTTAGGCTACACTACCGGGAAAAAAAACTGCAAAGGAATTATGCTGTGCTTATGAAGTCGGCAGCTCTTAGCCCAGACTTGGTGTTACGCATCCGACAAGCCAGTGTTGAATAGCCTAACGTTAAATGTATTTCTATAGAATACTAATATGCCCATTTTACAACTGTATTTCCATATTTTACTTATGCAAACTATTTAGGTTGTACTAACTATTTAGGCTGTATGTATTTCTTTCAGCTACAATGTGTTTGCGTCAAGCCTATTGTGCATGCATGTCTCCGTAGACTTGGTTAATTAATTTACATGCTTCGTCATGATCCAAAGTTCAGGTGGTGCTGTTCATTGCATTTCATTAGACATTAAAGGGTTAGTTTGGAATTTTGGACATAATGTCTCAATTATGACTTACCCATGATGTAGTTGATTGATGGAAACCATTTTCAGATAATTCCATGCTGTCCCTTCTTTTGGACATACACACATTGCTAATGCTAGCGCAACTCGTAGGAAACTAGTAGCATCCACTACCAAACGCACTTAAACACTCCAAGGTGCACCCAAAGCAAATAAAATAGGACGACAGCCTATGGGGGTTATTTTCAGTGATTATACCAGCATTTTTCAAGTCAAACTATCGTTGAATCCTTTACTTTGTGCTCACCTAAATTCTCAGTGGAAGTACGGCGGCGGAGCTAGCTGTAGATTAGCCAGGGTATCTGCCTGTAGGCTATCTGCTGTACTCCACAGTTGCCGACACAATCCGTTTTGCCGTAAAGTTACATATTTGGTAGACAATAAGTCAGCTAACCACAAACATGCTACAGAATAACACAGCATATACAAGCAAGCACACTGGCTACCAATTTGCAGGAAAAGTTTGACCACTTCCATGACTTCCCAATCGTGGCAACTAGCTAGCTAGCTAGCTGAATAGATAGATCACGCATGCAATCATTTATTAGTTACCTGCTCGTCAGTTGTTTTCGGTGCATGAAGAAAAACAAGTGATGGCACAGCAGTCTCCTTCAGTAGAGGGTGTCCCGCCCGTCCTTTTTTGATTTTCACATAGTCATCCTCTGTGAAATGGTCACTACAAACGTTTTTAGAGTCTCAATTGGTGACATCCATGTGAGCAGCAAGAAGCCACAGCTGTTTTCTTTGTTAATCTTCCACTGGAAATCGGTGAAAACTTTGTGGTGCCCTTTTTTTTTTTGTCTGATTTGAACAACCTTGAAATACACACCGAAATACCATCTTACCTGAACGTTAGCTAACTACTACGAGTCTGATTCTTTGACACGCGCGATATTGTTTTTGGCCGGCAGAGCTATAGGCTACTTTACGTTACCTAGCTACTAAACTAACGCCGTACTTCCACGGAGAATTTAGGTGAGAACAAAGTAAAGGATTCAACGATAGTTTGACTTGAAAAATGATGGTATAATCACTGAAAATAACCCCGATAGACTGTCGTCGTATTTTATTTGCTTTGGGTGCACCTTGGAGTGTTTAAGTGCGTTTGGTAGTGGATGCTGCTACTTTCCTACGAGTTGCGCTAGCATTAGCAATGTGTGTATGTCCAAAAGAAGGGACAGCATGGAATTATCTGAAAATGGTTTCCATCAATCAACTACATCATGGGTAAGTCGTAATTGAGACATTATGTCCAAAATTCCGAACTAACCCTTTAAATACAGCTTATCTACAAACTCTTCTAATGTAACTGTGGGCTATCAGTAGTAGGAGAAATATTCTCATTCTCGTCAGTAGAGGGCGTTATCGTTACGCCAATGTCTGCATGCATTTATTTGGAATGCATGTATTCTGTATGCATGTCTCTCTCAATGTCACTATCTTCATGCATTATTCATCATTAGTTAGCGACCAAAAATAAGTGATATCATAAAAAACGTCTCCGACGTAAAAAAAGCCAAGTTACTCATGCATAGCCTACAGAGCGCTGTCTATAATCCTTAATTCCAACTTGCAAAAACTAGGCCTGCCTTTAAAAGTATTGATATCAAAATGTGGCCAAGTTACAACTAACAATATTGCCTATCGTAGCTCACACTAAATAAAGTAGCTCTATTCCAAAGCAATGCTATCCAAACTTTCCTAAATTATTTAATGCAACTTGGCCCTGTGTTTCTTCATCTTACCATCTCAAGAGAATGTGGTCTGTATGAAAACTGTATGTTGCACATCAAACTGCAAAATGAGAATAATTTATAGTGGAAATACTCTGACTGGCTCTGTGTTTCTTCATTTTAGCATGTGAAGAAATTGTGCCTCATGGAACAACATGATTTCAATTCATGTTTTTAACAGTTGATGAATAATCACACTCCAGAAAGGATATGGTTATACTTTGTTGGCAAGTTTACTTTAGAAAATGTACAGGTTTTAAAATGTTAAGTGCTGCTACAGATTTCTTTACAATTCACAAACAGACATTTATATCAAGAAACATCATGTACAATAGAGAAAGGGGATGAATAAATAAATGCAGAAAAATTAGTAATATTTTTACCTAGAAAATAGCGTACATATAGCATTTTTACAAACTAGTATCCAGACATGTTTGTGGGTCAGATGATGGCAAATAAGTAATAGTACTAATTGTCTTAACATAATAATAGTTGATATTTGCGAACAGAATTTTGTGAACACAAGGATATCTATGCTCTGTAGGACCATACAGGTTTTGATAGAAATCCAAATATTCCAAATCAATAAATCAATAAATATATAATAATAATAATACATTTTATTCATTCTGTGCTTTTCATAGATCCAAAGCAGTGGATGCAGACAATTGTTCAAACATGCCCAATAGTGTAGTAATTTTTCTGTTTTATTTCTAAGTGCAACACATCTGAATCCGAGTAGTTCCATTATAAATTATTCTCATTTTGCAGTTTGATGTGGAACAGTTTCATTGACCACATTCTCTTGAGATGGTAGGATGAAGAAACACAGGGCCAAGTTGCATGAAATAATTTAGGAAAGTTTGGATAGCATTGCTTTGGAATAGAGCTAGTTTATTTAGTGTGAGCTACAATAGGCAATATTGTTAGTTGTAACTTGGCCACATTTTGATATCAATACTTTTAAAGGCAGGCCTAGTTTTTGCAAGTTGGAATTAAGGACTTATAGACAGCTCTCTGTAGGCTATGCATGAGTAACTTGGCTTTTTTTACATCGGAGACATTTTTATCAGATTTAGTATGCTTTGTAAATCGGATGTTCTTCTCATTAGCCTACACCCTGCCTACCCTGACTGGTGTACAGGTGGACGTCACTGGTGTCTACACATGGATCGTTCTGCATAGGACATGTAGCCTAATACATTTAGGTGTTTTTTTTATTAAAACAACTGGAAGTTCAGTTGAGAACCTTATTTGCAAATAAAAGTTTTTGTAATATGTTCTTGCTGAAATTGTACAGCATGGAGTGTTTTACATTTACAATTCCAGGGTATTTTATGGTTCTTATCCCTTTTTTTGCAGCTGGCTGTGAACAGAAGAATGGAAGAATGCCTGGAAGAATAAATATAACGAATAATGAGAAATCTTATCCTTGTTCTGCTCCTGCTTTTCTCAACGTGTAAGTGATCTTTCACTATCAGATCTCACACTCCTCTCTGCCAGTTAACCGTCTGCCTCTCTTTTCCAGGGTTTTACAAGAATACATACAGTGAGCACCCATAATTCATTGGACAGTCTCCTCCTGAGACGTGGCAGAAAAAAAGTTTCAGTTTTAAATAATTTTTTTATTTATTTGTCTTTGTTGATAATTTTAATTAAATTTTTATTGAATGTCCCTTGTAGTGTATGTTTCAACATAGTAGAATATACATATACACTACTCACAAAAAGTTAGGGATATTCGACTTTCGGGTGAAATTTCAGGATAAACCTAAAATGCACTATAACCTTTACAGGTGAAATTAATTTGACCTTCTCTAAACTTTTGAATGCACATGTCCAACTATTCAATGTTTCAGTACTTTTTGCACAACTTGCTGTTCTCTAACAAGGAGCTGAACGGCAAAATTCACAACAGGTGTTTGATCCATGAATCGACCAATAAATTTCCTGGTTCAATTAGAATTGGTATTTAAACAGTCCTCTTCATCATGCTGTTCACATTTTGACATCATGAGACCAAGACGACACCTAACAATTGATCAACAGTACCTCGCCATTGCGAGGCTTCAAACAGGATGTTCTCAGAGGGAAGTGGCCACTGAGCTTAGAGTGTCACAGAGTGTCATCAGCAGGTTGCAACAGAGATACAGAGAGACTGGAAGAGTCACAGAAAGGCATAGAAGTGGACGTCCTTTGGCCACATCCCACACTGATGACCGCTTCATTGTGAACAGTGCCCTGCGGAACCGGATGATGAATGCCACTCAACTCCAGGCACATTTAAGGGAGGTGAGAGGCACCCAAGTGTCACGTCAGACCATTCGAAACCGTTTACATCAGCGTGGTCTGCGTGCTAGACGACCTGCAAGGGTACCTGACCACACCACCAGGCACAGGCGTCATCGTCTTGCATGGGCCAGGGAGCATTTACACTGGACGAGGGACCAGTGGGCCTCAGTGCTGTTCTCTGATGAAAGTCGATTCACGTTGAGCAGAAATGATGGCCGCCAACGATGTTGGAGACGTCAAGGAGAGCGCTATGCATCAGCCACTGTTGTCACCAGACGACCCTTTGGTGGTGGCGGTGTTACAGTGTGGGCAGGTGTGTCTAGTCAATACAGAACTGCCCTACACTTTGTGAATGGTACAGTGACAAGCCCATACTACCTGAATAACATCATTAATCCAGTCATTGTGCCCCTGCATGAACAACACAGGCCTAATTTCATCTTCATGGACGACAATGCTCCAGCTCATCGAGGTCGCATCATTAGGGAAAGGCTGCTGGAGACTGGGGTACCTCAATGGAGTGGCCTGCACTTTCTCCAGACCTGAATCCCATAAAAAACCTATGGGATCAGCTGACTCACCGTGTAGAGGCTCGTAACTCTGTACCCCAGAACCTCAATGACCTGAGGGCTGCCCTTCAAGAAGAGTGGGACGCCATGCCTCAGCTGACAATAAGTCGACTTGTGAACAGCATGAGACGTCGTTGTCAAGCTGTAATTGATGCTCAAGGGCACATGACAAGTTATTGAGACATTGACATTTTTGTTGTGGTATACCCACCACTGTTGTTGGCTTTTGTTTCAATAAATTGTTTGAGATGAGGAAATCACCATTGCATGCTTCTACTTAAATGCCCTACTTTCATGATACGTATAATATCACTGTAGCGTGAACTTACATTTTCCATAAATTTCACCCGAAAGCCAAATATCCCTAACTTTTTGTGAGTAGTGTATGTAAAAATATGATAGTGGAGAGATTTTTTAAAGTGATTTTCATTTGTTTACCAAAGTGTCTTGTGTTTACTTTATGGGAAAGTTTTACTTGTATGTGGTACTTCATATAGCCATGTAATACATTACATAACATAAACTCATGGGCCAGACTTTCTTGAACTGTTGTAAATTTAAACTTTGTTTTCGATTTTTACCCATTACAGTTTTTCTCAGTCGCTTTGGTACATTTCTCAAATCATCTTTAACATTTGCAAAACAGTTTCTCGAAACAATTCGTACAAACAACACAACACAATGGATTACCTGCAAAAGTCCGTAACTTGCTCAAAATCCTTAGTTCATCTCTCAAAAGTAAATATTTATGTCAATGAACATGTCTGTGCCATCAGAATGACAAGTCCTTGTGTCATTGTTTACAAACAAGATCAGTCAAAATGCTTAGCCATGTTGTCAATATACAATGTTGTCAATATACAGTGTACTCTAAGTATTTTCTGATGTAAACTATGGCTAACGTCTTGATGACAATGATTGAAAATGCACAAGGCTGCACTTTTTCTGTATGGTGTAGGATATCTAATATTTAGATATATATAAGTACCCCCCCCCCCCCCCTTCTATCTATCTCTGTCACTCTCTGTCTCTCTCTCCCTCACTTACCCCCCACCAACATCAAAGATAAGCCAGTCTTTGTCTTGAGACAAAACAAAACAGGAATGGGGACTTTGCATTATTTGAACAGCTAACAGCTGCACTAATCTTTTTATGAGGCCTGGGTTTTATCAACATTTCCCTTAACCTTTTGAAGATGGAGTATGCACCTTTCTCAACGGTTATGTTTGTTGTCAAAACATTTCAGTCATAATATCTTGGCCACAGAGAAAGGGACACACCCCCCACCAGCATCTAAGGTTTCTCTGTGTGCGTGCGTGCGTGCGTGCGTGCGTGCGTGCGTGCGCGCGTGTGCATGCAATGTATGTGTGTGTGCAGCAACATTATAACGGGTCATCAGTTTTAAAACTTGGTTTGTTAAGGATGTAGGCATAGTTTCATCTTTTGTCCAGAAGATGGACTTTTAAGATTAAAATTGTGTGCCATGTAGCAGAGTACATCTGTCGTCTCTGCTTAAAATAGCCGCTTAAAATAGCCGCTTAAAATAATGACTTTTTATTTTTTCCCCCCCATGTGAGAGCCCTGATTTTCTGCACATTATTTCTCCTGCTTTCAAAGAGCAGCAGCAGAGGATAATATTTATTAAATCTGCCTAATTGTTTCCTGAAAGGTGCATTATGTAGTATTTTTAGCCTTGCTGTGGTCCTGTGTTTACAGTCTCCTCCTTCGTCCTTAACCCCGCCCACTCAAGGCACCTGACTTCGGTTATTTGGTTATTTTATAATATTCTCAAGGTGAAATTCCTGAATAATGCACCTTAAACAATTTGTTTGTTCTACATTGAGGAAAGATCCACGCTCAAAGTTTCTACTTAACCCTTTCACGCAGATTCCCTTGTGGCATGGCGCCGGCACCAAGATTTTGCTCAACTCAGATATTCAGTTCTCCTGCAACCAAATTATGAGTGGAAACAACAAACTCACTGTTTTAGCTTGATTAGTATACAACTCTGCTGAATACGGAGTTTCTAAGTGTCACTACTGTCGCTTAGAAAGTTAATTTAACAAGCAACCTTGTTTCGCCTGCACCTATACCTACCCATGCAGGACACAGTGGACAATAGCATCTGTGTGAGATTATTTTAAAAAAATTAACCAAAAATTTGAATTCCGTCATAGCAAAAAGATAAACCCAACAATAGCCCGACCATTATGCCAAAACAGCTGTGAAAAGCCCTGCTAACTCAAATGCAAAATAAACTTGAAATTCTTGTGTAATTATACCATGTCATTCTACTGTCAATATCTGCTACTAAATATGAAATAAATATCCAATCCTACCATTGATTTTACGCATAGAGATGTCCCTTTGAAAACTAAACTGACTGCTAACTGGTCAGCATGACAAGAGAAAATCATTGCCTTCTTACATGGATTTTGGGAGTGGGTCAGAAGAAGATACCGTAGTTGCCGTAGCATTGATTCTGTCTGAGAGTATGCCTGAGTGATATGCTTGCATTTTCCTCCTTGATATGCAAGTATTGCTGCTTGTGATATTTCAAATATGTATGTTACTTTTTCCACTCTGCCACAGTGTTGTGTCATATGTGCGATATTGTTATTTCACATACTGTAGCGTAAGCGTTCTTAGGTGGCTCAGTCATGTTTTATATAAAATTTACATTTAGGGTAGAACATTTGCCAGCATTTTTCTGATGATGGAATATTATATTATTGGGATGGTAGGTATGCCATCCGCCAAGATATGGCTTGGTGGGGCATGTCCCATACCTATACAGCACCGAGAGTTTGGCACTTTTCAGGGTTTCCTACAGAAGTAACCACAATGACCATAGACTCTCAGCCCTTAAAAACATTAACTTCTGTATGTTCTGACCTCATGTAACCACACAGCATTCAGATACAACTTCACACATCCACACAATAAAGCCCCAAACTTGGGTTATTTTGCTGTTTTTCTCCTTCCTCTTCCGCTTCTTCTTCCGCTTCTTCTGCTCCTTCTTCTGCTTCTTCTGCTCCTTCTTCTTCTGCTCCTGCTCCTTCTTCTGCTCCTGCTCCTTCTTCTTCTGCTCCTTCTTCTTCTGCTCCTGCTCCTTCTTCTTCTGCTCCTGCTCCTTCTTCTGCTTCTTTTTCTTCTGCTCCTTCTTCTGCTCCTTCTTCTGCTCCTTCTGCTCCTTCTTCTTCTGCTCCTTCTTCTGCTCCTTCTGCTCCTTGTTCTGCTCTTTCTCCTTCTCGTCCTCGTCCTCCTCCCTTTTCTTGCCAAACTGCCTGCCTCCGTCGCGATGTTATCCCATTGGGAGAATTATTATTTGAGGGTATGGTCCGTATACCTGCTCATCAAGCTTATCGTCCAATAAAAACGCTTCATATTAATGTTTTTTAATGTTAATACAGCTAATGGTTTCATGCTTTCCAAGAAGCTACTGTGGCCTTGTGGTTAGAACTGCAGTCTCTCACACAGTGGATTGTGGGTTCGAGCCCAGCAGGGCACGTGTATTTTCCACAAAAACAATGTGAAACTGTTAAGTACTTTTCATTTCTTAGACTGTTATTATTTTCACATTGATACATTAACATATTTTTATTGCAAAGGCAAAAGAGGTTTCCAATATTAACTGTTCAATGTTTCACTTGTATTTCACTTGTACTATATCACACCCTCCCCAAACCGGACGCTCGCTCTTTTCTGGTTTGGGAGGGTGTTACGCTCTGCTCTTGCGGTCATGACTGACTGACTGTGGAACCCGAACCTCAATGTACCCTTGCCTCGGCCAACATTTCTTTATTCATTAATTTCTTCACTTCAGCTCTGTTCACTTTACCTTTTCACACATAACACAAGGTCACCATAAAATTAACTACTAGGAAAATTAAGAATTTACGATAATAGCCTACATTAAGAACTGAGGATAGCCTCTTTTAAGCTGCAAGCCTTTAAGAGATAGGATTTATAAACCACCAATTCCCCAAACATTACACTTTAATGAATTAGAAAAAATAAGTTATACTTTTGCACTCACGTGTCATTGAGACACCATGTTAACACTACTGTGGTAAATTTTATATGACCTGAAAAGACTGTTTCCGGTTATTGAACTATCTTCTTTCTTTTTGATAGTCAGAGAGTTGTCAAACTTGTAAATAAATGTGTTTGCATTGGTTTTTGCAACAATTAATTTTTTGGTGTCTATGTCACGTTTATGTGTCCCAGTATCATATTTTGACTTGTATGCTTCTTGCGATTAGGACTGGAGACTCAAGTCTCCTCAAGTTTCTTAAAAATCAATTGCCACACAGCAAAAATGGTTGTGTATATTTAACATCCTAGCGTGTTAAATGTACACCAGCAGTGTTAGATTTACGCCAGCATTTTTGCTGTGCAGGAGGATATAATGGGAACAGGCCATTCAGCCTGTCTAGGCCTATTATTTATAATGGTCTATTGGGGCTAATTTTGCTGCTTTAAGTCAGCCCTGTGACTATATTTATGTCACTGAGCTAAACAGCCAATTAGGACAGCAAATATACTTTTTCTCTCAAAGAATAAGCATAAACATCAGCTGATAAACATGTTTTTTTTTTTTTGTGGCCAGATTAGGAGAGAGGAAGTTTACACCTATCACAAGTTTGTTTCAGCTGACAGAAACTAACATTTCACATGATCATATCGACATCCGTTTTTGTTATAGTACTCACAAATTTTCCACTGTTTCATATGTGATTAATAACATGGATGAATAATATAAGCTTTTTTGTGCATTTTCTGTATCCTTTAGCACACTGCTGTGCGTGCGTGCGTGCGTGCGTGCGTGCGTGCGTGCGTGTGTGTGTGCGCGCGCATGTGTGTGTGTATACGAATACATAGTACACTGCTCTAAGGAAGGCATAATCCATGCCGTAACATTAGCCAGCCTCAGAAATAAAGTTTACAAATTAGAAATATTTCTGCCTCGACGTCCTCTTGATTCGGAGTGCTACAACTTTATTTTCTAGTGAATAGTCACAGAAAGTTTTCATCTGAAAATTTTTTATTATTTATAGAGTTTGTAGTTGTTGAGTACCCCTCCATCTTTGTCAGGATTAAGCATTGAAGATACTTAGACTGAGCATAGTACATGATATTTACTTCAATTTGGATGAACCTTCACTTGAATTTTTTTTAACCTAAGGGGAACAGGCATTCTAAAAACAGGAATGGGGACTTTGCATTATTTGAACAGCTAACAGCTGCACTAATCTTTTTATGAGGCCTGGGTTTTTATCAACATTTCCCTTAACCTTTTGAAGATGGAGTATGCACCTTTCTCAACGGTTATGTTTGTTGTCAAACATTTCAGTCATAATATCTTGGCCGCAGAGAAAGGGACACACCCCTCACCAGCATCTAAGGTTTCTGTGTGTGTGTGTGTGTGTGTGTGTGTGTGTGTGTGCGTGCGTGCGTGCGTGCGTGCGTGCGTGCGTGCGTGCGTGCGTGCGTGCGTGCGTGCGTGCGTGCGTGCAATGTATGTGTGTGTGCAGCAACATTATAACGGATCATCAGTTTTAAAACTTGGTTTGTTAAGGATGTAGGCATAGTTTCATCTTTTGTCCAGAAGATTTCCTTTTAAGATTAAAATGGTGTGCCATGTAGCAGAGTACATCTGTCGTCTCTGCTTAAAATAGCCACTTAAAATAGTGACTTTTTCTTTTTTCCCCCCCATGTGAGAGCCCTGATTTTCTGCACATTATTTCTCCTGCTTTCAAAGAGCAGCAGCGGAGGATAATATTTATTAAATCTGCCTAATTTTTTCCTGAAGTGCATTATGTAGTATTTTTAGCCTTGCTGTGGTCCTGTGTTTACAGTCTCCTCCTTCGTCCTTAACCCCGCCCACTCAAGGCACCTGACTTCGGCCACCTAACTACCTAACATAGCTAGCTCGATAGCTAGAGGTAATGTTACTTACAGGTCCAGCAAAAAACATGCCAACTCCACGTCCTGAACACATCTCAATAGTAAATACAGGCAGAGGAACATGGATTTGGCAAATGTGCCCAAAGACAGATTGCCAGTGCATCATATGACTGAGCATGGTTATTTTATAATATTCTCAAGGTGAAATTCCTGAATAATGCACCTTTAACAATTTGTTTGTTCTACATTTGAGGAAAGATCCACGCTCAAAGTTTCTACTTAACCCCTTCACGCAGATTCCCTTGTGGCATGGCGCCGGCACCAAGATTTTGCTCAACTCAGATATTCAGTTCTCCTGCAACCAAATTATGAGTGGAAACAACAAACTCCCTGTTTTAGCTTGATTAGTATACAACTCTGCTGAATACGGAGTTTCTAAGTGTCACTACTGTCGCTTTGAAAGTTAATTTAACAAGCAACCTTGTTTCGCCTGCACCTATACCTACCCATGCATGACACAGTGGACAATAGCATCTGTGTGAGAATATAAAAATATTTTTTCAGCACCAAATATTAGAATTCCGTCATAGCAACAAGATAAACCCAACAATAGCCCGACCATATGCCAAAACAGCTGTGAAAAGCCCTGCTAACTCAAATGCAAAATAAGCTTGAAATTCTTGTGTAATTATACCATGTCATTCTACTGTCAATATCTGCTACTAAATATGAAATAAATATCCAATCCTACCATTGATGTTACCCATAGAGATGTCCCTTTGAAAACTAAACTGACTACTAACTGGTCAGCATGACAAGAGAAAATCATTGCCTTCTTACATGGATTTTGGGAGTGGGTCAGAAGAAGATACCGTAGTTACCGTAGCATTGATTCTGAGAATATGCCTGAGTGATATGCTTGAGGGACATGCTTGTGATATGCTTGCATTTTCCTCCTTGATATGCAAGTATTGCTGCTTGTGATATTTCAAATATGTATGTTACTTTTTCCACTCTGCCACAGTGTTGTGTCATATGTGCGATATTGTTATTTCACATACTGTAGTGTAAGCGTTCTTAGGTGGCTCAGTCATGTTTTATATAAAATTTACATTGAGGGTAGGACATTTGCCAGCATTTTTCTGATGATGGAATATTATATTATTGGGATGGCAGGTATGCCATCTGCCAAGATATGGCTTGGTGGGGCATGCCCCATACCTATACAGCACCGAGAGTTTGGCACTTTTCAGGGTTTCCTACAGAAGTAATTATTTTACATTTAGGGTAGAACATTTGCCAGCATTTTTCTGATGATGGAATATTATATTATTGTAATCATATCGTACATAATGTACAAGATGGCGTATTAGTATCTCCCTGGGCAATACTTGTCACTTAGGGCATGTACAATACTCATTCCTATTTACTGTGCATATGTGCTAGATGAATGTTACATTTTCCTTGGAGTGAGTATGAATGTGTATATGCTTTATAATGGACAACAATATTTTATTCACTTCATGACAGGTTTTGGATAGGTTTTTGGATCCATAGATATCTATCCACCTATACTGATGAAAAGATTTCCACTTGAAAATGATGCAAAAGTTACTTTTATGAGCCAAAACAGTTGATTTGTAGTTATAATTATTTTTTGATTTACAGCACTGCACAATTTAGCCATTTTGGATAGATACAAAGACTCTAAGGGACAACAGGGTACACTGTCTGTATTTTGCATCATAGATCTTTAGTATTTCTGCATATCACCCTCAGATTTTGCACCCTTGTGGACACGGAGTTTATGATCCAGGAAATGTATAGTTTTACCTGTATCACATATGTAGCTCTCAGTATTCCATTGCAAACTAAAGAAAAACTATTTTTATTAGAATTTTTCCAAAGTTTCTTGTGGCACTTTATTTTGACCTAAATTAGGACAATGAAGTAATCCAAGTTGGTACAACTGTCTTGTTTCATTTAAGCCAAGTTTTTGTGATGCTCACACCTAGAGTTATAAAGCCTTAGAACACCCCCTAAATAGGTGACAATTGACCAATTTTGACATCTGTGCGAAGGGGTTAGGATGAGGCTAAAAGAACAGACGGAGAGATCATTTGAGGATATAATGGAACTGTCCTTTTAGCTGCCCGATAGGCTAGCACCAAGGTTTTGAATTTGATGTGAGCCGATATAGCACAAATTAGTGCAGGGCTGTCACGTGATGACGGCATGGTAACGAGTCCTATAGGTAGCCAGTGGAGTGAAATGGCCTGCTTTTCCTCTTCCACAGTGATTCTTCGAGTGGAGCAGCCAGTGCCCCAAGGGGTCCCAGTGGTGGCAGCTCCAGGAAGTGACATCACCCTCGGCTGTTTTTTTCCTCACAGTGAGACCGACGTTCTGTACAATCTAATAGTGGTCTGGCGGCGTGGGGACACTGAGATGGTGCACAGTTACAAACAGCAGAAAGACAAACTGGAAAAGCAGAGTGCAGCATACAGGGGGCGCACTCGGCTGTACCCAGACCAGCTAGCAGCGGGTAATGCCTCGCTCAGGCTAACGGGGGTGCAAGCGAGCGACCACGGCGAGTACACCTGCGCAGGAGCCAACGAGCAGGGCCCCCTTCCAGATGGAGATTGTACTTCTAGTAGCGGGTGAGTGCTGCAGTTAATTTTCCTGAAAACAGAGAACACTGTGTTGCAGGGCTGAAGACTGACCTGTGGTGTCCTGTACTGCATTTTGAATATCAGGTGGCGTCTTCCGTTTCAAGGCATCCGTCAGTGGAAACCTCTCCCAGGGGTTTTTTGGCTAATGGACACAGATAATGAGATTCAGCACAGTCCACTTTTATTACTCTATACCAGTGTCAGAATGTGTCTAATCTTTAGACAAGCAACACCCCATCCCTTGTGTTATAGTCACCCCAGTGCACAAAAATAGAGTTGGTTTTACAGGTGTTGAAGATGATATCCTGCCCCAGCCTTGTATGCATATCATTCTATAGATCTACATTCTTGTTTAATGGCTGTAGAATGCTAGACTAATGTCACTACATATGTAAGTATTTGGCGTATAATTCTCCTCTGATGAGATGTGGTAGTGGGAATACATGGCCTGGCAAATCTGGAGCTCAAAAACAAAGAGGTAACTTGTACGCGGTGCACATGAGTATAGGGCCTGGAGTTAATCTCGAGCATGTGATTGTACTGTGGCTGTGGGGGGGGGGGGGGCAGTCTCTGCACAGGGGTGATAGATATTTTTATTTGCCACATCCTGCACTCATCGTTAGACCTCATGACACAGATTAAAATAGACCGGCACTTAGAGATGCACAAAAACCCAAAAAAACCACGGAAGGACATGTATGAGCGGCAAACAGCTGTCAAAAAGCATAAGAGCTGCGGGAGCAGTGAACAGCGGCATTAATTAATAATGTGATTTCACGAGCTCAATGTAAATATTCTTCTTTGAAAAAGTGCATCAATATTCGTAATATACAGTATGTCTGACTTTATTCAAAGTTTGTAGAGATGGGGATGGACATTACCAGTGCATTACGTGTAGCTACTCCGATTTATTACATGTAAGGACACTACACTCTTGGTCTTGGGTACCAAACTGAAAATGGCCTTTAAAAAAAAATTTGTTTCCATTCGCTTTCAAATGGCAGCGAATGATAAGTCAATTGAATAAAACACTGCTGTGTAGCCTCAGAAATAGAGAAAATACACAGATGACTTCCCCTAATGCGTTTATTTTGGTTTCAAGTGGAGTTCAGAGAAACTGACATTTGTACATCCTTTGGAAGGCAAAGCAGACATTTGATATAACAGCTATTATTTTGCCTAAAGTTTGCTTACTTGCAAGGACATGGATCAGAGGCCAGGGATGATCTCTCCCATTATCTTTGATTTCCATAACTGCCAACATGTGTTCTAATAGTTGCATAAGGCTTGTTGTCTACGTAGATATCTAACTAGGTATATATAGTATGTAGATATGTACATTTTTAGATAGCTATAATTGCTATCCCCATCACCATCTCATTCTGTTTGAACCGCATGTGCGCCAAGATTAGTATGTAGCTGATTTTGAGTTCTGTAATGCAGCAGGTTGGATGTTTCGGAGTCGAAGACAAATCGGACAGTAGATGCAAACAACAAAACTGAATAAAACTGAGGGAAAACTGTTCTTTTAGACTATGTACTACATATTTTTAAATGTAATGGAGTAGTAAGTTTTTTTTAAATTACCAATATACTTGAGTAGAAGTACTGTCTTTAAAAAAAATACTCGATTGAGTACAAATTCTTCATAAATCTACTCGAGTAAAATAACGGAGTACTTGTAACTACCCACCTCTGGTTGACGTACTTCGGTAGAAGTAGTTTTAGAAAAAAATGTGTACAACAAGGTCTGTGGATGTTTGTAAGTAACTGTCATTATATTTGTAAAGAGACATTGCTGTTGATTTTTTATAATGTCAATTTTTGGCACTTTGACCGCAACAAACTTTGGACCCGTTGAGGTCCGTTATATTGCTGAGAAGTCAAGGTGAGTTGCAGTGGATATCTACAAAACTAGTGAGTTCTCAGCAAAACTACCTGGATGTTAAAGATAGCACTCCGGGTATGTAGAAACATATCAAAATGACATTTTTGTGTGAACTGCACCTTTAAGCCATTATGTCAGCAGTTCTGCATGCCATGAATAATAAACATCTCAAATTCACATCGTAGGATTTTTAATCAGGCTATTCAGCTAATGCTTTCACTTGCAATGTGCTATATGGCAAGTGGCTCCTTTAGAAATAAGAGGTTAAACTATTAGTTTTTACGCATTTGTCTCGGCTCATGTTCCATGGCTAATGCCCCCCGACTTATTTCTGTGTGTTTTTCTCTGCTCAGCTCCATATGAAGAGCCTCAGCTTGCCATCCAGACCACCTGTGACAGCATCGTTCTCACCTTCCGCTCCGCTCTGGGCTTTCCTGAGCCCACTGTGCTGTGGAAAATAGAGACAGGAAGTGACATCACCAACCAGAGCAACACCACTCTGGACCTGAAAGACAGGGTACGCTATGAGGTGCTGAGCAAGATGGTGCTGAAGCCTAGTGACACGCAGACTGTCACTTTTGAGCTGATGCTGGGCCTTCTCAACCAGACCTTTTCTCGCTCCGTCACCCTCCACCCACTCCCAGGTAGGCGGTAGAGGCTGGCTTTGGCACATACTGAGCAAATGGATATCAACACTTGATGCAAAAAAAGCACATGCTGACATGAGATGCTTTACAATAGAGTCGCTGTGGTTCAAGCCCAATAGGTGAGACATACCAGACTCAATGTTTAATTAGCAGCAATGGAAACCCGTATAGCGCAAATGCAGAACTGTTGGATAGCTGTTGGATGGCACGTCTTTTTCGGAGGAGAGCCACAGATGTCCCAGCTCTCCCGAATTGGAGTAGTTCACACACAGAATGCATCTGTGGTTGTACAGTTGGACATTCCAGATTGGGTTGCGAATTAAATATATATACCACCCTGTGTTGAGTGGGAAAAAAATTAAAATAAATGAAATGACATTTGAGATTAGAATGTCCTATTTACAAAGCACATGCTGACATGAGATGCTTTACAATAGGCTCTCTGTGTTTCATGGTACCAATAGGTGAGATATACCAGACTCAATGTTTAATTAGCAACAATGGCAAGGCATTCAAATGAACAACAGTAACAATGAAACATCGACTGCCTGTTTTACATTATAGCATAAGTGCAGAACTGCAACTAAGCTTTTCACATTCATGGAAGTAATTGAACACAGATGACAAGCAATGTGGAAAAAAATTTAAAACTATTGTTTGTGTAACAAAATATTTACACTTGCAGCAGGCTTACTTTATTATATGGCAGAGAGCATGAGTCTGGAGAGTTGCTAAGCTTCTGTACAGCTTTGCTGAGTGAGTTTTGCTGGTAAAAATGTTCTAAGTTTCTACTAGGCTTATTAAATGTCAATATCTCAATAAAGGTATTCAATGCACATCCATGGTTTAAAGTTCGAATTGAAGAGGAGGATGTATCATTCAGAAATTTGCAACAGAATGCATTTGTCAGAAACGTCAAAAAGAGTATATACATAATATGCATGAAAATGTGCAGCGTAATGTTTTTATATACGAGAAAAAAATACCTACAAAAGTACACGTGTGATGGGTGGTCGCTGTGGAAATGTTGACTGTACTGGACATTGACGAAATGTAGTAAGAAACTCAGGGTTTACCTTCATACCTTCAGAAACTGGTGTACCTTTATAACAGGTAGGACAATTGGTTCCTTAAACATGTTTATCCTAGAGATTTTGTAGAAAAAAATGGGGTGTCTACTAAAGTTGGGTATCAAAAAAACGGTGCCTCGACTGAAATACGTCGGTCCTACCGAGTATCGAAACATTTTGGAAAAAACGGTACCAAATTTCGATACTTTACAGTAGGCTACTTCTCGATGTGAATGCTATTTTCGCGGCCAGCAGACAATCCATTGCATCAAATGCAACTAAATTAAATGAAACACCAGTAACACATCGAATATGGTAAAGCATGTGATCGTCCAGTGCTGCTCACAACGATTGAAGACTGCTCACAACGATTGAATAACAGATACGGTTCTCGCATCAGAACTTTTGGTTCAGATATTAACGATTGCCTTGTAGCCTAATAACGTATGCGTAGCTGGCTAAGGTGGATGTTAGTTACATTAACGTTATTAGCTTACCTCGTATCTTTGAAGCTATCATAAATAAACATTTGCAGTAGACCGCTAGTTGTGAAATTAATCGATCTCCTATATCATTTCATACTAAAGTCCCTCTGTGAAAGCCAGTAGTGTAGCTGATTGCACCCCTTCCGTAACTCCCTTTACTGTAGCAGCAAGTAGAACTAAGCTGAAGAACGAAAAAAGAGATGAACGGCGCCGTGCTTTCAATACAGTTGAATCTCCAAAATGGATGTCCTGACAGTTTTGGAATTGCAGTTTATTTTCTTCTGTTGTGCTTATTCTGTCATTTTACAATGACATAATGCTTACAGAATAATAGCCTACTTATCATTTTTCCCAGAATAATACTTATCTGTCATTTTAGTGACACAATGTTTACAGAATGAAAATGTTTACAAATAGTAAAGATATCAGTTATAAATCATTTATAGAAACATAGTTGGCCGATAAACATATAAAGTTTTTATATAAAGTTTTTATATAAAGCAGGGCTGCCCAAACCTGTTCCTGGAGATCTACCGGCCTGTAGGTTTTTACTCCAACACTTACAAAGCACACCTCATTCAACAGCTAGAGAGCTTGTTGAGCTGCTCATTAGTAGAATCAGGTGTGCCAAATTAGGGTTGATAGGAAAACCGACAGGACGGTAGATCTCCAGGGACGGGGTTGGGCAGCCCTGATATAAAGTATCGAAAAAAGTATTGTGCAGGTATTGTATCGAATTAAAGGTATCGGTTTTGGTATTGGTATAGAAAAATTTTCAAACGATACCCAACCCTAGTGTCTACTAAACAAGTACAAAGGGTACTGTAAGCAACTGAAAAAATGTTTATTTATACAACTTTTGAAATAAATTATTGTTGCTATATCAGAACATGATTTTCTTAGCGTGTGGAAACATTGCGTTTTATGCATTTTGTCTGTAACTGGCAAGATGAAGGTCGTAAACGATGCCGATAAATGAATTTGAATCTATTATTTGGCAGTTACCGATAGGACCCCCTGTATTATCACTGAGCCTTATTAGTTTTCTCATGATCCCTCCCCAATCTGATCCCTGATGTTACTGATATTACCGACATGCTAAACTGGAATCTGGATGAGGTAATGAAAAGGAGAAGTTTCTACTAACAATGTTCTTCTGTCATTCACAGAGTGCTGTGGGAAGCAGGCCGAATCCAGAAGCAGACTGGCTCTTCTTGTGTCAATACTACTTATAGGACTGGCTTTTGGCTGTTTCATTTCTGTGTTCATGTACAAAAAACTACGTATGTCACGTGACGCTGGGAAAGGTGATGTTCCCCAAAGTGCACATGATGCAGAGGAAGAAGAAAGTTTGTGACTGAAAAGCAGTGTGTGTGTGTGTGTGTGTGTGTGTGTAAATGGGATAATTATAGAAATCAGTCCACACCATGCACATTGTTTTATTTCCAGTCCTTTGTCTGTTTTTTCTCCATTTATTAGAACATATTAGACATACTGAGTAGGGCTGCAACAGTTAATTGAACTAATTGATTTAATTGATTATTTAAAAAAATCATCGATTACATTTTCCCCGCGTCGATTCGTTGATTATTTTAAAAATAATAATAACTTTATTTATTTATTTTTAAGTAAAGCAGATTGGTTGGATAACATTAGGGTAAGTAATCCTTTTCGGAGAGGTATTTGGGCACTTTTGGGGAAAGCTTTGTAAGAGAATACCCTCATACACATAAACACAAAACATGTGTAGGTTAATTTTCTTCACAGTACAAAAAATGGGTGAAAACAGTAAATGATATAGCAGAAATGGAGAGGATGACTTTTAAAATAAGAAACCAAGATATAAAATATAAAACAAGATGGAGTAAATGGTCATTATAACAAATTACTCAAACAAGGAAATCCCACTGACTAAAGGACATTTTGTGCACATATTACCTTTTTTTACAGGGAGAAGTGAAGTCAGTTAGACATATATAAGAGAAGGATCTATTTCATTTAATTTATTAACCCCCTTTAATTTATTTATTAGTATATTTAATTTATTATTATTAGTCACTTAAATATATCTTTTTTATTTCCTTTATTTATATATATGTTCCTTTTTTTTTGTATATATATATATATATATATATATTGCTGTGTAAAGGAAATACCAAATGAATATCAGCTATGTACATAAACCGGCAATAAAAGTATTTTAAAAAAGAAACATTTTCTTCACATTTTGTATTACAAAAACTGTTTTAAAAGAAAAATAAAGTTTTCTGATGATTGACATGCCTAGACAGAAAGATATGCACATGTTTTATATTTGGAGAGGTTTGGATACACTGTAAAAAAAAAAAAAAGTTTTTTACGGTACTTTTTGTGTAAATATTTACAGGTTTTTTTTGTATTTCTGAATTACTGGAAATACTGAGGAAAATTACAAGCATAAACTGTAAATGTATGTATCTAATTTAAAACTACAGTAAAAAAACGTAAATAAAAATTTCACTAAAATTCCCCTTTTTTACAATGATTAATTAAATTTTCACAATTACTGTTAAAATACAGTTTTACCTTTTCAAAGCCAGCTGTATTTACCATAATGTTACAGATATTTACTTTCATTGTACAGAAAATGGCTTTTTAAATACTAGTAATTGTTGTTAATAATTGATTAAAAATTGTTAAAAGCAAAGATAAAGCATGATAAAGAAAGATATTTTCTGTTATTTCACTTATTTTTTAGTCATTTTTCAACAATTAATAAAATTTTCTAAAACAATTGTTAAAATACAGAATTTTACCTTATCAAAGCCAGCTGTATATTTAGATACTGTATTTATTTTCATTTTAAAGAAAAATGGCTTCTTAAATACTAGTAAGTGTGGTTGATAATTGATTAAAAATTGTTAAAAGCAAAGATGAAAAACTAAGAAGAAAGATGTTTTCTATTATTTTGCTTAAATTGACAATTTATTTACATTGATGTACAGTAAAAGTATTGGTATTGTCATGACCTTAGAAAAGTGAATGACTGCACTTTAGCAGACTTAAACGTATCTTTTGCCAAACTGCTCAAGGCCTACAGTCAAATGGCTAAAATCTCATCTGGCTACAATATACAAACCATAGCCTTTTATATTTGCTGCATCATCTCCAATTACAGTGTACCGGTGCTTACCAAAGATGTAGACATACACCTTGTGACAACACTCATAAGGTTAGCGGGTTGCAACAATCTAGCAAGTGTGCCACCTGTTGCTTAGTACAAGTTGTACACACAGCTGTGTAGCAGCTGGCAATAACTGGCAAGGGAGTTACTCACTGAAGCCTAGCTAGATCATACTTGAAAGGTAGCTGACATCTATTTTCAACCTGTCATCTATTAGGTAGCCTAACTAAATTAGGCTACTAAGTAACAGGAGACACAGTAGCTAGATTGTTGCAACCAGCTAGCAAGCTAACATATAGCTAACTAGTTAGGTTTTATGCCACGAGTCTCACCTATGCAACATGTGTTGCATAATGGTGTTGATATGGTGATATTGTGTTCCCATGCTTCTGGTGTTAGTGATGTCAGTGAGACTACATGTGTTTATAAATCTAATCATCAACTAGATGTTGTGTATGAACAAAAATGGCTATTATTAGCCTATTCATTCATCCACATCAACTTAGTTGAATAACATCCCTAGTATAGCTGCTCTAGGCCTAAAACGTTTTCAATAGGATGTCTTACAGGATTTTTCAGGCCACCGTGATGGCCCAATAGGCCCTGCTTGTGGGATAGGACAATATGGTGATGGATCATAAACCTGGGCAAGGCCTTGAGTGTTGATGGAGAACGCCGGAGCGTTCTAATTTCAGAACAATTGTTCTGATGGTTTGACGTATAATATCTCTGCCGTCCAATCACTGATTTTCTTTTTGAAAAATGCTAGTTACAGATGACAAAATAAGCTACAATTGCATATAATTGGTTCATGAGCTTAGTGGGCGGGGATTTATTTCTAGACCGCTAGATAAAACCGCACGTCAACTACGTAAATCTCCATTTGCCTCACCGCGGGCAGAGCTGACCACCTCGGACAGAAGACTATCGTCTGAAGACTTTACTGCGACTGAGGGAAAGCCAGTAAAGCCCCTGAGGTAAGAAGCTTTTAAGATAATAATTAACCATAGATATTACTTCAGAAACGATTTTATTTTGAATAGAATCCTGTTTTTATACCGCAGACTTCCTCAGATTTTCACTTGAAATTCGCTAAGGTAGCTAACGTTGTCATAAAATGTCTTCTTACCGTGAAAAACGACGACATCGGACAGATGTTAAGGTAAATCTATCACCGCGGCGGCACTTTCGCCACAAGTCAGCAATTATACCGGGAAATGCCCTCTTTGAAAACAAAAAACGAATGAATATAAAAAGGTTAGTCTGTTACTGCATACCCGTTTTTGCTAAAGCTGCATCATAGCTATGATAACGTGGAGCTGTCAAAACTATAACAGCACGGAAACCCTTAAAAAAATTTTTTTTTTAAATGGGTGCAATTTTCAGGCTCTTACTCCAGTGCTGTATGTGTAGATTCAGAGCATTTAATTCCATACTCTATGCCACATTTTTGCTACACCGCCTGTCTTGGCACACAGCGTACTGGAGTAAGAGCCTAAAAATTGCACACGATATATGGCTTGGTTTGGAACCAGTTGTCATGACTGTCGTCATTCTCTCAGGTGAAAAAAAAACATGTAAAAACTGGAAAAAAAAGTAACATTCTGACAGCAGGGGTGCCAGAAATAAATGATCAAATAACAGAAACCAAAAAACATTTATAAACTGTAAAAACGTGGTACATTTTCTACAGTATATCTCTGCAATATTACATTAAATGCTGTTTTCTGCCAGTGATATCTTCTTCAATTAACTGAAATTAAATGCAAGAAGACAGAAATTTTCACCTAAAAATACGTAATAATTATCTTAAAAAAACGAGTAAAATACATTTAAAAAACAATCTCGGCAATAATTACAACAACAAAAAAACTGTGCATTTAAGATCACTTGCACTAAAAATAGAAAAAATGTAATGTAATTTAACATTATAAAACTGTTGTTTAAACTTTTTCAAGGGTTTTATAATGTAATATTGCAGTTATACTGTAGAAAGATTACTACTTTTTTTACAGTTTATCAATGTTTTTTGGTTTCACAGTACTTTCCTGTTATTTGACGATTCTTTTCTGGCACCCCAGCTGCTAGAATTTTTCTGTTTTTTTACGATTTTTATTTTTTTTTGCAGTGTAGCTTTTGGGACACCTGGGCCCTGTTTTGGCAAAAATACCAATGGATAAGGAAAGCCTGTAGATATCTTTACCAAATTCTATACACAAGTGGAAAACATATCAGTGCACTAGTATAAGCAATTCTGGCTTGCTCCAGTACTTGGAAGTTGAGATATTCAGTGATAAACTATAAATACACAAGGCGTTTTGTACTTTCTTTTGTATTCTTATGTGTATTTTGTATAAACTGTATGTGACCACTTTGAAATAAATGTATTCTGTTGCAAGTTTCGAATGGTACAAGCCTCTTCTTTCATTCAAACTTTGAACCATGGATGTGCAGTGAATAGTTTTTGAGATATTGGCACTTAATTGACACTAGTAAAAACTAGACGAAAATTGGGTCAAATGGGCCAAAGTAAATAGGGTTAAAGTCTTCCCACTCTAAAAGCAGACAGGGTGTGGTATTTGATATATACTACTCAAAAGAAGTTAAGGGTCAAAAATATCTGCATACTGTAAATATAGGCTAACGAGCTAAAATGGTGACGACTAATGACAAAATAATTATTTGATGGCTCAAGAACAGAAAACACAAAACAAACTAATTTTGATTAGACACTAGTTTTATTACCCTGATGAAAAAAGTCATGCACCCCCCCAAAATGATGTTCACACAAGTCGCAGAAGCTTCAGTAACTGGTGTAGCCACCGTTAGCATTCAGACATTCTTGACAACGTTGGCGCATGCTGTTGATCAGGTGTTGGAAATAACGTTGAGGGATCGCTAGCCATTCTGCGACTAATCGCTGAGCCAGTTGCTGGAGGTTGACGGCAGGGACGTGATGTGATCGAACTCTCCGCCCTAGTTCATCCCACGCATGCTCAATGGGTGACAAGTCGGGTGAATATTCAGGCCAATCCATGTGCTGAACGATTAGTCGCAGAATGGCTAGCGATCCCTCAACGTTATTTCCAGCGCCAACGTCGTCAAGAATGTCTGAATGCTAACGGTGGCTACACCAGGTACTGAAGCTTCTGCGACTTGTGTGAACATCATTTTGGGGGGTGCATGACTTTTTTCATCAGGGTAATAAACTAGTGTCTAATCAAATTATTTTTTGTTTTCTGTTTTCTGTTCTTGAGCTATCAAAGAATTATTTTGTCATTAGTCGTCACCATTTTAGCTCGTTAGCCTATATTTATATGCACAGATATTTTTGACCCTTAACTTCTTTTGAGTAGTATACTACAAACATTATACCAAGTAGAGCAGGGAGGGATGCAGGTGAGATTTATATTGGTACCAGCCCATGTAGGGATTGAGGGGAATGAAGAGGCTGATCGGAGGAATGTGAAGAAAGTGACTTCCGGCGGTTGGGATGCTAAGATGGTGGTTGGTCTGTAGAGTGGTTAACACGGCTAGGGTAAGACTTATCATGTCAGCGCCCTGCTAGTAAAATTTACATTGAAAAAAAGAATCTGAACAAAACCAATCTGGAGGACTTGGAAAACTACATTGACGCGTAACCCTAACCCTAACCCTTTCACAAACTCTGCACAATGAATAACAAAGAATCATCGTCATGGGAGAGAGGAACCAAACGACTCCGCAATTCATCCACTGACACGGAAGGGCTACAGACCAGTGATTCGGAGGTTAGTGACATTTTAATCTCCATTAACAACAAACTGTCTGCTTTTGACACAAGACTCTCACTGATCGAGGTCCTACATAGAGAATTCCAAGGCTTGCGAGAGAGCCTGGAATTCAGCCAATAGCAGATTGCGTCTCTTATCAAAGACAACCACACACTCAATAGCTCCATCAAAACTCTTAACTAACCAAATGACCACGTGGTAAAAGAAAACAAGCAATTGAAAGAAACCATCCTCGCTATCCAATCACGCAGCATGAGAGACCATCTCATCTTTACTGGAATACCTGAGCATACACGAGACAACCCAGAAAAAGCCATCATCAGCTTTATGCACACTCAACTCAAACTTCCAACAGAAACAGTCAAGGATATGACATTCCATCGTGTGCACCGCCTTGGAGAAAAAAAACCTCAGCAGTAATCGTCCCAGGCCCATTATAGCCAAATTTGAACACTACTATTGTTTTGTTTATTTGTTTATTTCGGCATGTATATAGTCAGACTTCATCACATTTCTACAATATGCCTTGAACAGATCAGTACCTGCCGAAAAGGGATACGGGAAAAAGCAGACTGCTTATCAAAGTCCCGCCCCAATTCCCTCACAATTTTAAATGTTCATATTATACATTTGTTTAAAACAAATTTTTTAGTATCACAACAGCATAACTGAATTTTCTTTATAACAAAACAGATTGAGAAAGAAAAAATAAGCTAAAGTAAAATAAACCAGATATTAAAGTCCAAATAAGTCGGATTTGAATGTACATGTCATACATTGGTCAAAACAATTTGTTTCATTTCAACAGCAGACAGTCCCCATTAGTCAAAACAATTTTTTTCATTTCAACAGCAGACAGTCCCGCATATTGTTATGATAATGTCCAAAATAAATGTGTCCGTTTCTTCGTTTTTATGATGCTCTGTTGTCCCCTGTAAATTCAGTGCATTATGCCTGAGTAGGTATGAGTGCCAATCTCAGAGTTCATTACCCATCACTGTTTTCTGCATTGGCCTCCGGAGGCTTGGTGATTTCTGCCTGCTATTTTTCCCTTGTTTTTGGAGATGTCTGACCTCAAATTTCTCAATATGGTCAGTAATTCCCTGTTTCCAGAGACATCAAACCCCATTTTTCTCAGTTGTCGGTGCATCAAGAACTGGCCAAATCCTAGGCCGAGTAGTCCCACCATCATGAATCCAAGCAGGTACACATCTTCCACATCTTCTAAGTCTAGTACTGCAAGACACACTACACGCCATTTGTCCCATCCATCCTTGGTGTACCCTGCCAGAACAAACATAAGGAGCACGTCAGGAGCTTGGGGAGGGAGCTGAGAGGCACTGACTACGACCTCAACAACCAATTCCCTCATGAAATACTGGAAAGACGCAAAAAACTATTCCCGATAAGGAAACAAGCTCTAGAAAAAGGAAAGCGGGCTGTCATCTCTGTCGATAAACTATAGAAGGTCAACTATATCGGGATGAAGACATCAATCCCTGGCTATATTAATACATCCAGCATAGGCTACATATAGCCTCTATAGCCTGTCAGATTTGAAGGACATTAATACGAACACCTAGGCTAACATACAATACATAGTTAAAACACCCTAGCCGACTACTCTACCAATGTACTTACAACATCCTGTCCATCGTGTTTCATGTATCCAACTCTGTATGTATGTCGCTATGTGTTCTATATGTCTCTGGCTATCTCTGTATGTTTGCCTCTATCTTATGTGTTTCCATGGACGCTTTTGGGGCAACTTACAACGCATGTTTGAGAAGAATCACAGTTGATGATGGGTTTTTCAGTCAATGTCACTGACGATCTGTCCGTTACTCGTGGGCGCATGCTCGCACGTATACACACGCATTCCCTCTATTGCTCTTTCTCTCTCTTTTCTTGCATGCACGCACGCACGCACACACATTCTCTCTCTCTCTCTCTAAATTCAATTCAATTCAAAATGCTTTATTGACATGACATATAGCATTATGTGTTGCCAAAGCTTTACAGAAGCATATTACAATGTACATAAAATACACCATAATGTGTCCTGAAATATGTCTCTCTCTCTCTCTCTCTCTTTCCCACACACGTGCGCACACACACACACAAATATATACACACACATACCTTGATTATATTCTTTACCATGCTCCCAATTAAATTTGTGAGCTGGAACATTCGTGGCAAAAAAGGCAAAAAAGTACAGTGCTAAATCACATAATCAAGTTAGAATCAGATATATGCCAACTTCAAGAAACCCACCTATCACACGCAGAGCACCAGAAATAAAAAACAACACATTTCAATCAAATCTCTGCAACATACAACTCAAGACAAAGAGGCGTATCCACCCTGATCAACAAAAAAAAACGTTCACCCATAACACTATGATCACAGATCCGGAGGGAAGATTCATTATCATTAACGCTTCCATCAATAACTTCAACATCACCATTGCAAACATCTACGGCCCGAACAGTGATGATCCTTCCTTTTTTCACACATTCTTCACCCATCTCAGCGATTTCACCAACTCAACAATAATAATTGGGGGTGACCTCAACATAGTTATCAACCCAACACTAGACAGATCAAGCACTGCAGGTACATTAAGAAATTGGCATTCCACTGAAACGCTAAAACAGTACATGAATGAATTTGGCATTGGTGATAGTTGGCGCTTACATCACTTAACAACAAAAGAATATACATACTTTTCACCACTTCATCATTGATTTTCCCGTATTGATTACTTTCTCACTAGCTCAATTATACCTAATATTACCAATACAAGTGATCATGCCCCAATCTCTTTAGAATTAAACAACAACCAATTCCAGAAACGAACCAGTAGATGGCGCTTCAACACATTCCTACTCAAAGACACAGAATTTGACAGTTTCCTGAATAGAGTGGGCAGTCTTCATGGAAATAAATGATTCTCCCGAAACCTCTCCAACACTTCTATGGGAAACAGCAAAAGCAGTTTTAAGAGGGAAAATAATATCATATTCATCATACAAGAAAAAAAAGGAAATGGAACTGGAAAATAACTTGGAACAAAAAATCAAAGAACTTGACAACACTTCTGCACATAACCCCACAACAGAAAATTAGAATTTTACTCAGAAAACATCAATTTAAATTAAATGACATAATAAACTCTTCAAAAAAAGTTCGGAAACGTTATTTCGGTCGATTATTCCTCCCCTTTAATAATACCAATTGGTATTGTATTTTCTATCGTTGGAAAGCCTGATTAGTCACCTTTACAGCGAGGTACAACTTGTAAGGATCATGCATTCGTGAAATGAGCAACACAGCTAACCGTGTGGGTAGCGGCCCAAAAAAAATGTGCCAAAATCCCCTGCAATATTCTTCTGTTGGTATTCACTCTCGTTTTGAGCTTCAAGTGCTGGCAGGTGTATGCCAGTCACAGGTGTGTGATTGGCACCTAATTGACAGTACTTGTGTGCATGGGTCCTGCAACTTTGTTGAGTTTGTGTGTGCTCCAAGCATAAACATGCCACGTTTGTCCCTTCAGGATAAGGCCCGTGCAATAGGGCAAGTGGAAGCTGGTGTTCCGGTACGCAGAGTGGCAGCATTATTTGGTGTCAGCCCTGGTACCATTTCCAAACTTAGGACCAAGTTCTGTGAGACTGGTGAAGTCAAAGACAGACCACGAAGTGGCCGTCCGAGGAAGACAACACCCCAAGAAGACCGGTTCCTCACCCTTGCTTCACTGAGGAACCATAGGCTTTCTTCCAGAGATTTACAGGCAAGATTTGCACAACGGTACCACAGACAGATCTCTGATCAGACGGTGAGGAACAGACTGCACATGGCCGGTCTTCCTGCTTATAAGGCAGCCAGGAAGCCTGCAATGACTGCCCTTCACCGTCAGGCCCGTTTGCGCTGGTGTCGACAGCACCGACAGTGGAACCTAAGAATGTGGGGCAACGTCATGTTCAGTGATGAATCAAGGTTCTGTCTGCGGAAGCTGGATGGCAAGATCAAAGTATGGAGACGGCGTGGAGAACGCTATGCAGATTGCTGCACAGATCGCGTGACACCTTTCAATGGGGGCACTGTCATGGTGTGGGGCGGTATCTCTCTCACAGGCAAAACAGAACTTGTCATCATTGAAGGCAATCTCAATGCAGTGAGATATCGGGATGAGATTCTGGAGCCAGTGGCGATCCCATATCTCCAGAATCTGGGACCTAACTCCATCCTCCAGGATGACAATGCTCGCCCCCACAGAGCCAGGATCATCACAGAGTGCCTCCAGAATTTGGGTGTGGAGAGGATGGAATGGCCTGCCGTGAGTCCAGACCTCAACCCAATTGAACACCTGTGGGATCAGCTTGGGCGTGCTGTACGTGCCAGAGTGACCAACGCAACCATGTTGGCTGAATTGCAGCAAATCCTGGTTGAGGAATGGGATGCCATCCCACAGCAGTGTGTGACCAGGCTGGTGACCAGCATGAGGAGGAGGTGCCAAGCTGTTGTGACTGCGTATGGATCTTCCACACGCTACTGAGGTCCCTGACAGTGTAAAATGAATAAAGTGTAAAAATGGCCAATATGTGTTGTTTTTTCCTTATTACTGTGGGAGAGTGCAATCATCCAATCCACCAAGCAACTCAAAACGAGAGTGAATACCAACAGAAGAATATTGCAGGGGATTTTGGCACATTGTTTTGGGCTGCTACCCACACGGTTAGCTGTGTTGCTCATTCCACGAATGCATGATCCTTACAAGTTGTACCTCGTTGTAAAGGTGACTATACAATAGGTGAGCGATATAAAATACAATACCAATTGGTATTATTAAAGGGGAGGAATAATCGACCGAAATAACGTTTCCGAACTTTTTTTGAGGAGTTTATATAAGAAAACATAATTTCTTATACAAAGACTTAAACATAATAATTTTGAATACAATAACAAATCAGGTAAATATCTTGCCAACCAACTAAAACAAAGAAAAGAAAAGTCTGTCATAAAGAAAAAATCCCAGTCATAAATAATTCAGCAGGGAAGTCAATGTACTTACCACAGGACATAAACGATACCTTCAGATCATTTTACAATACATTATACACCTCAGACATTGAACCAGACCTGACAGACATCAACTCTTTTCTAAATAATGTCGACCTCCCAAAATTAACTAAAGACTTAGCAGGACTCATTAGACAGATCTTTAACCTCAGATTAATTCCATAAGGCACTCAATCAAATACCCAATAACAAAGCTCCAGGCCACGATGGCTTCCCTGCTGAATTCTTTAAGCACTTCTGGCAAACCATTTCTCCGCTATTAATCAGAATGACACTGGAAATCAAACATACCTCTAAAATTCTGCCACATATGAACACCGCTAACATATCAATACTATTAAAACCAGATAAAGACCCTACCCTTCCATCTAGCTATCGGCCTCTATCTTTAATTAACACAGACATAAAAATTATCAGTAAAGCCCTAGCCATAAGAATTTAAACAGTTACTCTACTTATAATACACCCTGATCAAACTGGATTCATTAAAGGAAGACATTCATATAATAACACACGCAGATTATTCAACCTAATACAACATACAACACAAGAACAAGCAGATACAATCATTGTCTGATTAGACGCAGAAAAATCATTTGACAAAGTTAACTGGACATTTTTATTGGTAACACTTAAAAAATTTGGTTTCGGGGAATCATTTATTAACTGGATAAGGGTACTATATAACTCTCCAATGTCCACAGTTACAACTAACGGACTAACATCACAAGGGTTCACATTGCACAGGGGGACCAGGCAAGGGTGCCCACTCTCTCCATCCCTATTTGCCATCTTCATCGAACCCATTGCTGCTGCAATCCATCAGAGCAATCATATCAGAGGAATCCAAACCCTGAACACATACCACAAAATCAGCTTATACGCTGATGATGTCCTATTGTACCTCCAAATTCCATCGATTTCCCTGCAAGAAGCCATCGAATTGATAAACACATTCTCAAAAATTTCAAACTACACCATAAATTATTTTTCTTTTCTTTTGGCAACATCAGATATCTGGGTATTAACATTTCTCCCAAGCTGTCAGATCTGGTTCATCTAAACTTCAACACACTATTCAAAACAATAGAAGATGACTTACGCAGATGGACTAACATACCACTATCACTTATAGGCAGAATAGCAACAATAAAAATGACAATACTGTCTAATATTACTTTTCATTTCTCAATGATCCCTATTCATTCATCAAATGCACCCTCCTTTCCTCCACTACCACCTCCTCTCCTCCGTGCCCCAGAAACCGATCTTTGTGTTTTAATCTAATGTTGCTGATTGCATCTTAATTACGTATTAATGGTTACATATTAATTAATGTCTCGACGCAAACCGCAATGTCAGGTACATTGTATACTGTACATGTAACTACTTGTATTCGAAACGTTCAGGCAGTTTTGCATACTTCCGAGTAGGAGAGGAGTGGAGGAATGGAGGTGGGGAGTGAAGAATATTGGGATGCACCCAGATAATGATGGGGAAGGGGAGGTCTTCTGGAAGGGATAATAATAATAATAATAACTTTATTTGTATAGCACTTTTCATACAAAGCATGCAGCTCAAAGGGCTTTCACATTCCAGCACAGAACAGAAAATAAAAATACTGGTTGGGCCCACAAGACAAATACCTCAACTGTGGGGTGGCAGTGTAGTATAATGGTTAAGGAACTGGCCTTGGAACCAAAGTTGCAGGTTCGATTCCCAGGTAGGACACTGCCGTTGTACCCTTGAGCAAGGTACTTAACCTGAACAGCTTCAGTATATATCCAGTACACTGCCGTTGTACCCTTGAGCAAGGTACTTAACCTGAACGTATCCAGTACACTGCAGTTGTACCCTTGAGCAAGGTACTTAACCTGAACAGCTTCAGTATATATCCAGTATAGTGTTGCACGGTACATCGAAACTTCGGTACTTTTTCGATACTTAAAAAAAAAAAACGGTTCGGTATTAGAATTTTCCGACGTTCGGTACTTTTAGGTCAAATGTGTGCTCTGCTGTTATGTGTCTGCATTACTGATTGAGAGGATGAAAGGTGAACGTTAGCTAACAATACTACGAGTCTGATTCTCTCACACGCGCGATATTGTTTTTGGCCGGCAGAGCTAGACTATATAGGCTACTTTACGTTACCTACTAAACTAACGCCTTACTTCCACGGAGAATTTAGGTGAGCACAAAGTAAAGGATTTAACGATAGTTTGACTTGAAAAATGATGGTATAATCACTGAAAATAACCCCGATAGACTGTCGTCGTATTTTATCATGTCACGTATAGAAACAATAATATTTTTTTAAAACGTTGTACAAATGAGTATTCGCCGTTTTCCCTTGCTTACTGTACTATATACAGTAGGCTACCTGATGCACTTTCGGTTTAGAAGACACCTCATTTTTTTTCTCCAAAATCTCTCGTATAAATATGTTTAAGAAACCAAGTACTTACCAGTATATTCAGCTCCAGCTGTTTTCTGATGAACCCTGAAGAGTTTATCTTGTTATATTTCGCCACAGTCCCGTACAGTCGACATTTCCGCAGTGACCACCCCTCTCACTTAGGGCTGAAATACGTTGCTGTACCTAGCTACTTGTGTGAATACACACGCGCTTTCGTACGTTCTTTTTTAAACGTATTTAAATACATTAGGCGACGTATGTTATGGTTATTATATATATACTGTATGTGACTATTCTGAAATAAATGTATTCTGTAGCACATTTCTGAATGATACAGCTTCTTCTTCAGTTCGAACTTAAAACCATGGATGTGCAGGGAATATTTTTTTAGATATTGACATTTAAATAAAACTAGTAGAAACCAGGTGGAAATTGCCTCTGAAGGGCCAAAGTAAATAGGGTTAAGGTCATTTCAGTAGAGGTACCGAGTATCGAATCAGTATCGTTTCAGTTTCAAGTACCGTTTCAGTATCGAGTATCATGATACTAAACCTGGTATCGGTATCGAAGTCAAAATTTTGGTATCGTGACAACACTAATCCAGTACACTGCCGTTGTACCCTTGAGCAAGGTACTTAACCTGAATCACTGCAGTATATATCCAGTATACTGCTGTTGTACCCTTGAGCAAGGTACTTAACCTGAACAGTTTCAGTATACTGTATATCCAGTACACTGCCGTTGTGCCCTTGAGCAAGGTACTTAACCTGAACGGCTTCAGTATATATCCAGTACACTGCCGTTGTACCCTTGAACAAGATACTTAACCTGCATCACTTCAGTATATATCCAGTACACTGCCGTTGTACCCTTGAGCAAGATACTTAACCTGAACGGCTTCAGTATATATCCAGCTGTCTAAATGGATAATATGTAAAAAAGAAATAAATAAGTTGTGTAAGTCGCTCTGGATAAGAGCGTCTGCTAAATACCTGTAAAAAATACTCCCAACAACAATCAGCTTGCTACCTGCTATCTGCCATGCACAGTACATACAATCTTTAGCCCCTTAGCCTCAACGGTATGATGAGGATAGACAATCAATCTCAAGGCTAATATTGGGACATATTAGATTTAATGGGACACTGATGGCAATAGGGAAACACCCAACAGGGGAATGTGACAACTGCCAGGAATGGGAATCAGTGTCTCATGTGATAATGCACTGCAACAAGTATCAGGGGGAGAGAGGAAAGCTGTGGGAAGCCCTGAGGAAAGAGGAGGTTACGAGATGTGATTTGGGTTCAATCTTAAGTAAGCCATCTGGGAACCAGGTATATAATCACATATTCCAGGTCCTCAGAGAGGACTGATTGGTAGGATCTAGGTCCTACACAGCAGGACTAATCAAATCCATGTTCAGGATTATTGGATTTCAGGCATTTACTAGTATACAAGGTCATTATTAGTACTGGCAGTGAGGTAATTTATACAAACCCCAATTCCAAAAAAGTTGGGACAGTATGTAAAATGCACATAAAAGCAGAAAGCACTGTGATATGTAAATTCTCTTTTACATATACTAGTGCAGTGCCTGTTCAAAATGCTGCTATTTGGAACGCGTCATTTCGATTCCCAAACTACTTCAGCGCAAACCACGCCCCGCAGTTGCGACGAACGTTCCGGGTCGATTTCATTGGTCAACACGATGAGAGCACTGATTGGTTACATTAGGCTGACCACAGCTCGCGATCAAAATGTCAAGATGCTCGCAAGCTGGATGTAAAGTGCGGAAGTTTCTCTCTCATCACCTGAGGAGAATGGATGCAAGCAGCAGCGTCAACGATAGGTAAGAAACATACCGGCG